>JANZLX010157136.1:0-15331 GCA_025531955.1 Erythroxylum orinocense
ACATGCTTAATGCAAACCGGGGCCCAACAATTATCATAATGTTAAATCTAAATTCAATATCATATACTTATAAGCATAAAGTAGAAATATAAATGATCTTTATTGTATCGCATGTGGGCAACAAAAGTCATGCAACCATTTCTTTTACAACAAATTCCTTTAATTGTAGTCCACAATTATGCTTTTAGTATACTAAATTAAGTGAAGCAATTTCATGAAGGTACTTTATCTTTTAGCTATAATTCATGGAACCTCTTATATCTTGCCATCATGAAATTGACGTACATATTGCATATTGTCATTGGAATTTATGGGACATTATTCAACTCAAAATTTCAACACATTTTGTCATCTATATGATTTTGATATAGCTCTAAAACTTTGTCAACGAATCCTCAATAGGGATTATGGTAAAATTATATAATGGACATATAATTTTCTATTCAAACTTATAGAACTCTTCTCAAACATAATCCTACGTCCAAGAAATTTGGTTCATTAACTTGTAGTACCAACTATACTAAACAAAATTCTACTTAGAACAAAATATAAATGTAATAAAAGTAAGTAAATGGTTATATGCCATGAGTACCAAATGAGATTAGGACTTTAATTATGTATTTGGTTACTCAATACCTTTAATTCCGCACGCAGCCAGTCAGCGGAGGAATGATGGTAGGATGTCCGGCAACCATCCTTCTCATATTTTTTTATAGAGAATGTTGGATAATCAGTTGTTATTAGCGGATATTCGGCTTTGAATTCAAAAAAAAAAAGTGTTCCATGAGTGATCCCCTTTTTGGAGGGGCGTGAATAATCCCCTGCCTGGAGGCAGGGTGCAAGCCTGTCCCTGACTGGCAGAAGGGACAGGCGATAAGGAAAGCAAGCCTGTTCCTTCCCCGGTATAAGAACGACTTTGATTCTCTTAGATAGCAGTCGATCGGTTCGCATCTATGGTCAATCAATAGGTCCGCGGATCGATGATTTAACGTTCGAGCGAGACCTGTTTGCACAAGCCTATCTGCTTGGGTACATACAACTGTATGACAGAACGCAGAAGTACCAGTCCCCAAGAAGGATGGGAAAGTCAGGATGTCAACAAAGACTTATCAGGGACACAGGGACAGGCAGTCTGCATTCCATTCTTTGCTAGCGGATATTTTATTCGAAATAATAGCCCTCACTATTTTTCAAAAAGATTACTCTAATCTTTCAGTGGGCTACGATCCTATTCAAATTTAGTTGATTTTGAGTTTGCTCAATAAACCAACTAACCTTGAATTAGGTAGATAACAATTTTATCAATCACATCTTATATGACTCTTAGATCTGTTAGGTGACAACTCTTTCCAAAACATATCTAATATGTTTTTCTTAACCCTACCTCTAAATTACGTGATCATGAGCTTTCTCATCCAAATCACACAAATTTAGTTAAGTAGAACCCATTGTCATAAGACCAAATATATCTAGGTTAAAGCGACCTTGAGTTTGCTTAACAAGCCTAACAATAAACAGAAATTTAGTTTATTCTTATAAAAATGGAAGGCAACAATCATGTTGAAAACACATACTTAATATTTTAATGAGGGATTTAAGTTTTTTTATCTCATCAAAAAGAAAATTCCTTGTAAAATGTCATACATATAAAACATACAATTCAATATGCATAATATATCAAACATTTATTCAAACATGCAACTATACACTCATAGTCAAATTATATGCATTAAATATGAAGTTTTGTTTGCTTGTAGTTGTTGATCTTCATAAACTAAAATAATATTTCCAACCTTTAGAAAAATTTAATGATATTAAACTCATTGATTCCTAAATATACTAAATTTATACTATAAATAGAAACTTAAATTGATTTGAAAAGAAATTTCAAATCCAATTGGAAAGTGTTTTCAATTATCTTGACTCCTTTAGTAAAATTTAAACGAAAATAATTTTTAATAAATTATAAAAAAAGATAAAATATAATTATATTAATTTAGCAAAAGCTATATACAACCATTACATGAACCATATATATGCTACAAAATAAAAACTCACTAACCAAAATATAGAGTATCATTAACATATAACATTATAACAACCAGATCAGTTTTAGAACATAACTAACAAAGCATTGTTGATAATTGACAATAATGACAGCTTTAATCCAATTGATTATATGTTCCACAAGCTGCTATTGGCTCTCTTTAACACCCTTGTATATCCTCTGATTCCTTTCCCTCCAAATTGAATAGATAATATTATGAAAAGTAGTCTTGACAATCATGTCATTTGCTTTATCGTGAGTGGTATAATGGCTAAGAAAATTCAAGGCTTCCATCCACATGAAGGTATATTTGGGTAATTATAATATGACCATAATTCTATTCCAAATTGTTTTTATGTAATTACAATACAAAAAATAAATGATTTATACTCTTATTCAACAACTTATAGAGTATGCATATGAGGTCAATGACACCAAACCATTTGTCCTTGGTCCGAAGCCTATTTTTGATCACTAGCCAGGTGAACACAGTAACTTTGCAGCTTAGATTTTGCTTCCAGATAACCTCGAACCAGGGAACCACATCAAGATGATTAACCAGTACCTGGTGACAAGATGTATTGTTGAGAGTACCACTGGAGTGGGGATGCCAGGCTATGCTATCCTTCCTCAGTCCTATAAGAATGCTAGCCAAATAATTTGACAATAAGTGCAAGCCTTTGAAATTGCCAACCTAGTCTTCATTATGGATGAGCATAGACACTTTAGCATTGAGAGGGACTATATTTCTGAGGCTAGAAAGATTAGGCCTCTAGATAAAAGGACTATGATTAGTCCAATTATCAAACCATAACTATATATCATCTCTATCCCCCAACCTTTGTTTGATGTGCGGGTGGATCATACTTCTCAAACTTAGTAAATGATTGAAAAACCATAAGAATTCTCCAAAAATGTCTAGCTGCTATAAATTATGATTTCAGAGATAGTACTTATTAATCCATTTAATCCATACAGCTTTTTTGTCAGTGCAAAGTCTCTGTAGCCATTTTCTAAGCATCACTTTCTGCATTTAAGCAATCAAGATGATCCCAATCCCTCCTTGCCTCTCGGATATAGTGAGGTCACTCCATTTCACCTTGGCTTGCATCCCATTTTCAATTTTTCCATTCCACAGGAAAGCTTTTAGTATTCTATCTATCTCCTGGTGACTCTCCTCGGCAGAACCAAAAGAGCAGACCAATATAGATGCATACTATTCATAACAGAATTGATGAGAAGTAGTTGGTACGTAAGAGACAAATATTTGTTTTGCCAAGCATTGATTAGAGCTTTAATTTTATCAATCAAAGGAACAAAATTTGAGAATTTAGGCTTACTAGGATTGTTTGGGATGCCCAGATATTTAAAAGGAGGAGAAGATAGATCAATAAATTATTCTTTTTACTTAATATAATTTAGGAAAATTCCTTTTTCTAAAATTATATAAGTAAAATATTCTAATCCAATTAGAAAACTATTTCTAATTTCACTTAAAATTATTTTTTCTTAATTTGAAAACATTCTACGACATTTGTTGTCAACTAATGCATTTGTAGTCTTTCCTTCCCTGACTAGTCATTATCGATTGCAGTAAGCTCCAATAGTGACAACAATCTCTGGTTCAGCCAACTGCCGTCTCCAACAATGGTAACCATCTCCAGCACAACTAGCTTATTCCGAACTAGAAGTCAAATAACTTAAATTCCAAAACTATTTCTTATTTCATTGAAAATTACTTTTCCTTAATTTGGAACATTCTGCGACGTTTGTTGTCAACCAATGCATTTGTAGTCTTTTCTTCCCTGACTGGTCATCACCAACTGCTGTAAGCTCCAATAGTGACAACCATCTTTGGTGCAGCCAACTGCTGTCTCCAACAGTGGTAACCATCTCTAGCACAACTAGCTTATTCTGAACCAGAAGTCACACAACTAAAGTCCAAAATTTTATTTTGTTCTTTCATTATTTTGGAACTTTTAATTTCCATTTTCTAAGTCTTGTAAATATGAACTTTTTAGATTTATTGTAGCTTAGGTTTTTTTTGTTTTACTATTAATGAAACTAATTTCATATATTTGTTTAACTCTAAAATAATTTATCAATCATATTGAAAAATTCAATTGCAAATTTCGATTAATAACAATAAAATAATTTAATCAAATCATAAAATTAAAGTTAACTCTGATATAACTGTTAAAAAATTGGGAAGAGATCCATTCTTGACCGCAGTGGAATAATTATGAAACTTTTTCTTATTTTGATTTCCTAAAAACCAAGAACACTTTAATTTTATAAAATGATTAACAATTAAATCATAATAAAGCATGAATCTTAATTCGTACCTTATTTCAAAGCCTGATTATATTCTTGTCATATCCCATGAACTGTTTATGAAACTAGCTCATCTCAACCACCATAGCTGCAAAAGTGTTCAGCCTTTAACTATATCTGCAGAATCAATTGAGAGAACTCTACAACTATTATAGAGAGTGTTAGACAAGGATTGCTAGCACTATTATAGTTTAAGCCTATTTATAATAAAGTTTTAGACATTTTGGCAATTTAATTAAAAATATATTCTAATTTCAATTAAACTTTAATTAGAATTACAAATAATTCTAATCAAATACAAATTATGCGCAAATAAGATCCAATAACTTATATTGATCCTTATTTATTAAATATCTCATATTTAATCATAAAGTTTCTCAAACTTTGCAATCAAGTCTAACTTGATTAAAATATCTTTGCTCTCTTTAACCCGCTTTTTATGTTTGATCCATTAGATTCTCAAATATGTTGATAACAGATACAACCATAAATCATATTTATGATTAGATAACTAAACTCCTTTAATTCATCTTTAATTTTCTAATTAAATAACTTATATCTATATATCAAGATTGGGGTATAGCAACACATCATGACTACATAAATATTTAGAAATGTCAAAGTGATTTTGACTAACCTTTTCGTGCATGACTTTTTTAATAACTCAATCCTTTCATCATATAATGTTCTGATTAGATACAGAGTATTGAATAAATGTCTACTCTATTTTGAGTCCAATCATATTATTCTGCACCATTAGTCATCGATTCAATTAATGACATTTGTATACTATTTACAAAATGTCGTTTCACTTGGGCCAAGGATTTATGAAATTAATATTATTAAAAAACAACAAAAAATTCTTAATTACTCTAAGGTAATCAATCCTATCTCGATCACACAACTGCCTTTATATAGTTTATGCTATATCCAATGACTACTGATTTAGTTATCCTTGACTAGAACAGGTTATAAGTAGTATCAAAATATAGCAATCCCTATATAAGATAAATTTGGAGATATTAAGTCAAAGGGTCACTTATATAAACTTCACAATGACAATTTCTATTTACGTACAAGTAATGTTCTAAATTAATTTCTCATATGGGGTTAGTTCAGTGAATTTGTTCTCTCCTAAGCACCTATATGTTTGTTTAAGTATCTCCATACTTTAGTTTACAAGATCAACTACTTTCTTCATAAAGAAAACATAAAATGCTAGTCTTTTTACCATTTAATAATGTCCAGTCTTAATAGAACAATGATTAGAAATGTAGCGTTGAACTCTCTGAGCTCTTTTATATTGGTTTGTACTTGGAGATACTATTATATATTGATATATACATTATTATATATGAGTTGAAAAATGTATTTGAATCCTTTCGGTATATATGCCAATGATGTATAATGTTATATGCCCTTACATGAACTTAGAATTCATCGGTATACGAAATCTTGGAGAATTCCAACATATAAGCTTCTAAATGTGTAAAGCCGAGTCTATTGGATGGATATGGCCATGGGGGCCAAGTTAAATGTCTTCTAATGCCTTAGAGGTGATTAGACATGATTTGTAGATTTATTGGATACTTAGAAAGCTTAATTGGAAAAGTTGATGTACATAAAAGCTTATTTGCAAATTGTCAAAAGTTAAGGGACTTAAATGTAATTTTTCAATTCTTGGAGGAACAATATGTAATTTTATAATTTAGGGGCTTAATTATAATTTTCAAAAGTCCGGAACCAAAATGAAAATAAAATTTTTGGTCATTCTCAAAATTTAGGCTTAATTGCAAGTTTAGGAAAAGTTTGGAGGGCATAATGGTAATTTCACATAAGCTAACGGCAAAAAGGTCTTTTTCATATTTGGTGAAAGAAGAGTCAACATTCTAGACCCTTCTTCCTTGTGCAGCTATGATCAATCATTAGATTTGAGAAATTCTCAAGGGATTTTAAGATATCACCAAAGGAAAGTTTAGGTAAATTTTGTCTTATCTCTCTCTACATTATGGTTTTGAGTTTGGTGTTAAGATATGTTCTCCATGCTTGAATATGCATGAAACATGGTTTAGATGAATGAAATGAGTCATGGAGAAGTCTCCTTAAGCCAAAACCGAGATGCCCTCTCTTTGGTGAAAGTTTGTTAAATTTTGAATATCTTTTGAAATTGATGGTTTAAATGAATTCTATGGTGTTAATTGTGTATGTATAATGTGAACTGATGAAAAAAAATAAAGAAGATGTATATTGGATAAGGCTTGGCCGAAATGATGGGATAGGAAATGGACTAATGTAATGAGTTGTATAGTTATGATGAATATGGCTTAAATGAAGGGAATTGGATTGAATGGAGTGGTGAAATGTGTTGTTTTTTTGGAAATGCTTGTTATATAACAAGATAGAAGCATGAATTACGTTGATAAAGTGTTGAAAATATGACTTGAAAGTCATGCACATTAGGTGTTTGATAAAATGCCTAAGTGAACTTGGCTTAGGATGTAAGGATTGTAATGGTGTGCATTGGAAAGAGACTTTCATGTTTACTTAGAGTAAACTTGAATTTTTGCTTAGATTGATGAGTACTGGCCTAATGTGCGTAGATAAAAATGTGCATAATTATGCTTTGAAATGTGTAAGTATTAGATTAAAAGCATTAAATGCCTTGGAAAATGCAAAAAAGCTTATGTGAATAATAAGGGAAGTAACCATGTGAGAAGCTTAATGGCCGAATCCTATAACTTAAAGATAATGATATTCTGTTTTATACACTTATGTGGTGGTGTATGAATATGAGATACATATTTGAGTAGTAAATGCATTATATATTTGTATGTATAAAGCCTTGGGAGCTATGGATCAAAGAGCTCGTATTAAGGATTGTTAAAGTCAAGGGAGTGTACAACCTCTTTTGAGATGAGTTGGGGAAATTATATCTCTTAAATGGGATTAGGAAATCCCAATACGTGTATGATGACTTGTATGTAAACTTTAAACCTAGGTAATGCATAGTAGAACTAAATCTCAAATGGATGCTAGTATACTTATATATTTAATAAATGACATTGTTTTGAATAACTCTTTGCACTTGGAGTGCAACTGATGTTTTTATTACGTATTTTGAGAAATGATATTGTTTTAAACAGACCTGCACTTGAAGTGCATAGGATAACGCTTTATTATCTGAAACTACATTTTTGAACAACTTTGCACTTGGAGTGCAAAAGATGACTTTTATTGCATAAAGTAACGTTTTGGAACTTACATATGCATAATCGAGTTATGTATGCTATAAGTATGTGTTATCTTTTGGCTTAGAGTCATGGCAAGGTTTCATTTTATCGGTTGAACCGATAAGTAAAGGCATAGTGCCTTACTTAATTTTAGTTCTTAATATTTGTATATGATTTTTGTGATTGATGAGGTAACAATTGGCCATTCGTGTCCTAGGTAAAATAGATTAAGCAACCCCCATATCCTTGACATTGGTGCATAAAAGTTGAGTCCTCATATCGACACCTTTTTATGGGACTTGTGGGTGATTGCATACCTAGAGGTCTGGTCACTGACGAGGTCATCAGCTAGGGTGATGACGCTCTTGTCGACCGTAGTCTGGACTCACCACAAATGAAAGTTGAGCCAACACTAGGAATCGGTGGGTATGCACACTAGTTTGGTCAATTAGTGGCAATACACATGACTGTTTTGGCCTATTATGAGATTTGGCTTCCCAATGAGATTTGATTTATATATGTGACACTTTTATGCTCTTGTGTACTGGAACTAATGAGTGATTAATAAGCTAGACCTATGTGGTTCCTAACTAGTATATGTTGAGTCATAAGCTAGGCCTATATGTTTCTATATTATGTATGTTCACTTCAAATGTGGTTATGTGCATGCTAGATGCATGAAAAACCTGTCCTTAGGTTTTCTAGATTGTTTTGGTGTGTACCAGGTTTTGTTTGCGATATATTTTTCCTGTTTACTGGGTACATAGTATACTCACCCCCTTCGCTTTCCAAACACGCAAGTTAATTTGGCAAGCTTGAAACTCTGAGTGCATCGTGCGGTCTTTTGACATTTCAGGGCTTTACCGCATGTGGATAGTCTTTGTTTTGTACTTTTGTTGTATAGTGGCTCTCATGAACTGTTTTTATTAAGTTGGTTATGTAGATATACTTTATGATTTTGTAAATTAACTCTTGACTATCTTGTGGTTTGTAAATGAACTTATATATGAACCTTTTGTACTATTGTTGAGATTTCTCTTGAGTTGACTTAAAGGTCTAGAAGTTGTGGTAGAGTTTTAATATGAATATAGAAGTGCGTTTAAAACTGATTTACAGGCATTTTAATTGAGTTTTGGGAGATAGTCGTTGTGCTATCCAAATGTTTTCAAAAGATATTCAGTTAGCCTTCTGTAATCGGGTTAAGGGTATCGTGAGTATCCTTAGCCTAGGTATGCAACGGTTGTCATGTGCCAGATGTGGTTTTGGGTCATGACAAGGAACATTTTAAGGGTAACATATAAATACAATATGAATCTAATAATTATAACATCATCATAATTTCATTTGCAATGTGTAATTATCCCATGGACTTTATCATATTCATGTAAATATGTACAATATAAATAATATCTTTAAATTATTTTATCACTAAATTACAACCAACACTTTGTACCAGCAGAAAGGTCAAAGTTAAAGATCAGTGCTAATAGCAATTTAAGATAGTGACCTAGTTGAGTAACTGGGGGTATTCATGACAAGGGCTTTAATTTCATGTCAAAAGGTTTGGTGACTTTTCAAACAACTTCTAAATGCTCTTACGTTTTTTAAATTTAGTGTTTTGTTTTTAATAAAGAGTATGAAAATGTTTAAAGATTTTAGCATTTTTCTTATATATGTACAGTTTATGCATTAAGTAGAATGGTGTGAATTTAGTTGAAATTTAAAGAATAGTGGAGTGAATTAGATTGTTTTATAATTAAAAGCAAGTAACTAAGTGTTTAATAATTCAGTGAACTTTGCAATTGAATGAATAATAGAGTATCTTTATTTCTTATTAAGTTGAGAGTAATGAAATTAGTTTGCTTGAGGACAAGCAAATGATTAAGTGTATAGGAGTTTGATAAATGCTTGATATTTCTATTCCCATATCTAAAGCATTTTATTTGTTTAATTGAGAGCTTTTTATAGTTTTTGGTACTTAATTTATTCTTATTATGTTTTTACGGCTTAATTGCTTTTGTGGATCAAAAGGAGCAAAAATTGGACAAAATCAAGGCAAAAAATTGAAGGATTAAGGTTGTCTTTAAGGCATACAGTCGGGGAGATGGACATAGTCATATCCTAGACCGTATAGCTTTATAGAACCATGCTTTTAAAATTTTTTTGAAGAATTGAAGTGAGATAGAGGGATACAATCGTGTGGGTACATATGTCCACTCTAGAAACCGTAAATTTTAAGCTATTAAAGGGAAAAACTAAGGGAAAAAGAGGGCAACTGGAGAGAGGCTTAAAGGAGGCTCAGGGAAATATCAATTGACAACCTAGGACAATAGAAAAAACAAAGAACAAGTAAAGAAACATATTTGGTGTAAACTACCATCAATCTAAAGTGGATTTCATAAATATTAAAAGAGATTTTATCTTATTTCTTATTTTAATTTTTCTTTAGTTTTGATGTTATATTAGTCACAGATGACTAGGAACTAAATCTTTGTTAGTACTTGAATCAAATGAACCTCGAGATAGATCTTGTAGTGATTTTGTTTTAATTTAATTTATTCTTTAGTTTCATTAAGATTCAATTATGTGTTCTTAATTATTCTTGAATTAATATTGTGAACATGCTAGTTCATGTATGTGATAAGATTTATTATTATCAATTAATTTAACTTTTGTGATCTTAATAGTTCTTTTATAATAGAGTTACATAATACATGAAAGATTAAGTTTAATCAATAGTAAAATAGATAAATAAGTTTAATCAAATATCGGCAAGTACAGATTGATCCCACGAGGACTATAAATATTAATAATTACAATTATTCTATTATCTAGTCCATATAATTTGTTTTGGTTTTTAAATTAGAAGAAAGCAAAACTAGAGCAAGTAAAATAAATAAGTAGCAATATTGAATCAAAAAATTAAGGAAGTACTAGGAAAATTACCAATAACAAAAGATTAGTATCTAGGATTTGAATCCCCCTAAATCTTTAATAGATTGATCTTTTATTATGCAATTGATTTGTTGATTTATTATATTGTGGAGACTCCTATGATATGCTAATAGCTAACCATGAGTCTATTAACAACTAATCCTAAGTTTTTCAATCGAATTACTCAGGTTAAAGTTTATAAGATTGCTTTATCAAATTGTGAATCCCTCTATTAGGTTTGAATCTAATTCATAATATTTATGTCGCCTTATCTCTATGCTTGTAATCAAGTCCTTCCAATTACAGTAGATTTATACATTTCTTAAACTCTATGTTTGAAATCAGGTTATGATCTAATATTTCTGATTTATTGGAACATAAATAAAACATGTAATATAAGCACACTATATCAATCAAACCAATTGCATTAACAAAAGAATCAAATCACATTAAAGTTTCAACATAGGGTTCATCTAACCTAAGTACTAACAACATGATTATACATTAAATCAAACATAAATAGAAAGAAAAATGAATTGAAAACAATAGGTTCATAATTCTGAATCCCCTTGGTTGTCTTATATCAAGTATTCTTACGATGTAAAGATTTGATCTTGTATTTCAATGGATCTTTCATTAAATTCTTCATTTTTCTCCACCTTCTCTGGATGAAAATTGCCCCTTGAGCTGCCTCTGAAAGTCTCAAAATAATGTTGTACGTTGGCTTCTTCAATTTGCCTCCAAAAACATCTTTTATATTAAATTCTAATGTTTTGACTGATCCACGATCTGATGCACGGTCAAGCATAAAATCATGCGTAATCAAAATCTCTATAAATTACGAATTTACACGACTTGAGAAATGTGCACAAGCTGATACACAGTTATGCATTACTTTTGTGCTTCAAATCCTTGTTTTATGCAATATTTTCTTCTGAATTATTCTCCTTTAAGTATGTGAAGGCAATTATAATCTATAAACACGCTTGGAGCGAATTAGATACCAAATATACGATAAAAGTATAAGATATCAAGCAAAAATATATCAATTATAACGTCTAAATATGATCAATTATGCATCTATCAAATGTAATAAAAAGAAAGACAAAGGGAATAGGTTAACTACTCTTAAAGGTCAAAGAGAACCCTTTCATTCTGAATTTGGGTCTCTTGCCCTCCTTTTCTAATCTTTAAATGACATCTATTTGTGCATATTATTGGTATGCATACATCAATAAAATTTTTCTTTATTAGCTCAAAACGAACATAACAGTTATAAAAAAGCTACCCTTGTTATGCTCCATTACTACCAGAAAGTAGGATTTGAACTTATCATATTGATTCCTTCTATCTCCTAAAATCATGATTTGAACTTATCATATTTATTCCTTCTAGCTCCCAAAATCAAGGTAAATTCTTTCCTTTTATCCATTTATTCTTTTATATTATATATTTATTATTGACATTCCTTTAAAACAACTCCCTTAAAACCATTCACTCTTTAACATAAACTATCTCTTTAAAGCTACCCAATTGTATTTGAATTTTCTATGTATGGAATATATTCTATAAGTATGTCCTAATGACATATTTGATGAGGTAGTTAGTGAAAAGCCTGAAAAAAAAAGTTAACAACTTTTTTTTATAGTGTTTTCAACTTAGGGTCTCAAATTAGTAGCAGTGCACAAGATTTCCCAATGAATAATATACCTAAAATGTAGATAGACACATAATATGAATATCCAAATGAGCTTAGTATGGATGATAGTTCAAATGAAGAAAGACTAAGAAAGCCTAGGTTTCTATGATTTACTATGGATTATGATATGAAGAGTATAATTAAACTAAAGGTTAGTATACTATTTGATACAATGAATATATTAGACAAGTTCTATTCCAATATATTGATGATAACGATTTTGATTATTTATATACAAAGAATGAGAAATCTAAAGTAACTGTTATTTAAAGAAAAGATTGTTGGTGAAGAATACATGCTTTTCCAATCCAATGTGGTTCGATATTTCAAATGAAGACATAGCAATCCATCTATGAGTGTGGTTAAGAATACCAAAGTAGAAAATGTAGGACACTTTAGATTATAAAACAAAACCCCTCATATTTTAAAGAAAATCCGACATATGATATTAGTGGGCTTAAAGGTGCAATTTTTTAAGAGACTACATTAGAGATATTGGTGGGTGAGGATAATAAGTGATTTGGGAAACTGTGGAGCTATAGATTAGTTATATTAACGTTTAACTAGAATATTGTTTCATAAGCAAGTATCTAAGAGGATTATTTGATGCCATGTACATACATTTGCATGCTTGTGAAAAAAGGCTTCTTAATTACTTATAATCTTTTCATGTGTGTTGATAGTTATCACTTGAAGGCCAAACATGGAGGTAAATTGCTATTGACCATTGGTTTAGATATAGATAACAATATATTTCTAACAACATGGGTTATTGTTAGTTAAGAATAGATAATCACAGAAATGGTTTCTTGAATGTCTACATTAAGACATCATAAATAAGAAGGGTCATAATTAGTTTTCATTTATGATTGAAAAAAAGTATACTTTTATTTTTTCTTCTTCTTTCATGTTTCATTTTATATGTTCTCTTGTTACTCTGTATTATTAGTTTTTGGGCGACAATTTTATAAATTTTTGTAGAAATTCACTAAGTGTATAAACAACATTAATGTGGTTCCTTTTGCAACAGGGTTTACATCATATCTTTAATATTGACATGTTGGTGTTGAGCAAATATATTAAGTTAGACACATCTATGCCAAGATTTAAAGTAAATCTAAGACAACTAAATGTATAAAGGATACAATTTGGAATGCAACAAGATCATATACCTTCAATTATTTTGAAAGGTATATGGTTGTTTTACTTTAAGTAAGTGCAATGGGTTTGAACTAGTATGTTAGCGTAGTTTATTTTCTTTAGTGTTAGACTATTATGAATTTAATTAATGGACAAAATGATAGTTCAAGGCATACTTATTTTTAATATTTATCTTGAAAATTTTATAAAACGATTAGAATGGATTGAAAAAATAATCCATGAATGGTTAGATACAATAGTAATGAATAAATGGTAGATGAAAACTCATAATGCTAGATTAAAATGTGATAAGTTGTTGAACAATCGTTGTGAGAGCTTCAATGTATAATACATAAAGGAGTCTATGAATAAGACAATCTCGCAATGCTTATGATTGTTATAAGAGAAATGACGAAGATGTCTAAAAAGAAAATGAATGCGATGGAGGAATGTAACTGTGAATTTTTCCTAGCATTCAAAAAAATTTGAGGTAAAAACAATTTGTCAATAATTGAATTATATACTACAGTGGCACGAGACTATTTGAAGTTGATCATATTTATTTTCAACATGTTATTGGATTAGGCAACAACACTTACATATGCGGAAAATTGGATTTAAGTAGAATATATTTTCCGTGTACTTTTGTTGCAATTAGACAATTTGGAAACTCATTAAAGAATATATAGACTTTCTATATAGCAAATTAAAAAAAAACAACACATATACGTAGGTCATATTTTTCCAATCTCTGCTAAAAATCTGCAGTTCATCTTAGATGAAAATCATCGTTGTAAAATCTATCCACCATAATTCATAAGAAGATTTGGAAGGCCAAAAAATTCAAGGACTAAAGAGGCAAAAGATCAACAAACCAAAGGCTTACTTAGAAGGGATTTTAGATTGCACCTTTATGTATACAATATTGATATGATATAATTGATTATGGCTAGTTATTTATGTACATGATACTAATATAATGTAGTAGATTGTGACTGGTTATTTATGTATATGAATTATCAACTTTCGTAGATAATCAATTCTAATATTGCTATCTCTATTGTATTATTATTATCTATATCCTATTGTTATCTAAAATGATTGTTGTCTTTACGGATTACCAGTTGGTATTTGGATAACTCATTCCTCTCTAGTTGTTTATGTATATATTACTAAAATGATTTTTTTTTTCTATATTGTAGAAGGTGATTTTATACCAATTCTAAGTAACAGATGATTTTTGGAGTAGCTTCTCTTTTATTCAAACTTGTTCTTCCTTTTTGCAATGATGTAATCCTTATAATCAAGCTGTTAATTTGATATTACAATCCTTCTTACTTACTTCAAACATAAAAGTTTCCAATTTGAGATCATAATGTGATTTAGGATTTCAAGTAATGTTGTAGAAATACATGAGACTATGGATAAAAAGAGCTTATTTAGGACTATGAATATATAACTATTAGATTTAGGATTTGTTGCACAAAAAAATAAGACTCCAATCACGTATACTTTTGTATGATCTTGAACAAGTTTCAAAAATGATTCTAGACATCTTAGTAGAGTATCTTCAATTCTGTATATATCACTTAATAAGCAAATTTATAGTAATTGTTAAAGAGTGATAATAATTGGTGGAGAATTGAAACATATTTGCAATAAGTTTAATCAAACTTGATATTCTAGTTTCATTCATATACTAAATAATTCAATATATATGAATCTTGAAAGAAACATGGACTAAAAAAAATAAAAGAATACATTTTAAGTATGGGAAAGATCACTTCAAATCACTACGCATTTACCACAAATTCTAACAAAAATTATTATTTTTAATTCATTTTTTCCCCTATAAGTACATAAGATGCAATGACGAAGAGCAACATGAACTAGCTGAAAATCAATAGCCTTCATAATAATCTATGGCTAGTTTTTCTCCAATTTTTC
>JANZLX010157145.1:0-15329 GCA_025531955.1 Erythroxylum orinocense
AAACAATTAAAGCAAAATTAAGAAATAACCAAAGAATAACAAACAAATAAATAAAATAAAATAAAATAAAAGAAAAATTTTCGGGACCCAACATTTTGTATCTAAAAAATCTGTGTTTATCCCTTGGTTCACTTATTACTTTATGAATGCTTGTGTTAAACCTTTTACGTTGTTTGAACCACCTTAACCCTTACCAAATTATAACCCGAAGTAAGTCCTTTTGATCTATTTATACATGTAATCATTGTATAGGAGAATTGGTGTATTAGCAAGCCTATGGTAGTGTAGTTTCGTATAGGGAGCTTAAGCAAAACACTGACCATCAAACACTTGAGAGAAATGAGCAAAACCATGAGGAAGATTCATTTTACGTTTACACTTATCTTTAAAAGAAGGTTCCATAAGTTGATGTTGCTTATGTACACTAATGAAAAGTAGCCATGACATGTGTAGTACCTTGACATTTGAGTTGGACAAACTTTAAGGGATTTCATGTTTTGATTTTTGTGAAAATGAAGTGATGGAATTGATTAGTTGTGTTTGATGTGGCTTGAGGAAAAGAAAATATTTAAATATCGGGAAGTTGATAGTTGTGCATTTGTTTGTGTTTTTCTAACTATTCGGCATGTGTTTCTTGCATAATAGGTTATTATTGTTGTGTTTTAAGACTTATTTTGTATGTTTAAGCTTTATGGTTGTTCTTTTATGTTTGATGTTTATTTAAGGTAAGAATTGATCATTTTGAAGTAGGAATGGAAGATGGCCACCTTTGTGATTGAGCTAAGACCAATAGAGGAGAAGAGAAGTGGAGGAGTTGTAAAACAAGAACCCACGATTGTGGGATTCATGCTAATTCCCATGACCATGGGATCCTTAACCTAGAGAGACAAATGGGTTTCACTTATTTTTAGGTTCTTGTGATTGCATAAGGGCATAAATCCCTAGGGCCGAAAAGGGTTTCGTGAAAATACTTATTGAGCCAAAAATAAAGAGAGGTAGAGAATCAAGATTTCCATTCCAAATTGGGTAAAGAGCACACCAACTCTAGATATTTTAGATTTGGGCAAAGAAGAGGAGGAGCTTACTTCATCTAGTTATTTCGTTTTCCTCTTCTAGCATCTTTATTATGGATTTTCTTGTTGTTAGGAATGTTAATGACATTATGAGTGGCTGAGTTATTTGTAAAGATTACTTTTAAAATACTTATTGAACTCCTACTTTGTTGATTTGAATGAAAGATGTTTTTGATGATGTTGAGCTTATACCTTGCAATATATTGAGAAATTGAGTTGGGTAAATTATGTAGGGTTATACAATGAGAACTGGCACTCTATAGACCTACATTCATCAAGTTAATTTATTAGTTAGAGAAAGATCTTGGCCAATTAGTTGATTACCCATAGGATAACTTTATAACTAACTAATTGGTGAACTGATTTTGTAGATCGAGAGATTGCTTAATCATTTCCATTTAATTTGTTTAGGGACAATTAATTACACCTTAAGATAGGAAGTTAATACATTAGGACATCTTAGGTGAGACACAATTCAATTAACAAGGTAGGAGGGAGATAAGATAGTGAAAAAGTGATCTCTAATTGTTGAATCTTGAATTCCAAGTTTATGTGTTTTTGCTTTATCATTTGTTCATTGTTAGTTGATTGATTTAGTTTAATTTTCATTTTATATTTATTAAAATTGATTCTCAAACAAAACAACCTGAATTAAGTTGCATCTAAATGCAATCTCTGAGGAATCGATATTTGTTCTTTACTACAAGTTACACCCTTTATACTTGCGGTTTTGAGCGTAAAATTAGTGAATTGATTTTACAATCAAAGGGGATCGACACCTATTATACTACAGTCATGACCCATGCGCTTGCAGTATTTGAGGTCTTATAAATTTTAAAGCTCGAACGACACAATCAAGTTTTAGGCGTCGTTTTCAAGGAGGCGTAGATTAGTTTAATTCTTATTGTCTAAGGCTTTTTCACCATCTTTTGTTAAACAAATAGAAGTTAGGTATAAAATAGACGACACATCAACTTGGATATCACCAGAAAACAATGGGGAATCTCAAGATTTGAACACTAAAAAGAAATGGAAAGAACGATGGTGAAGGAAATACATCATAGAGAGCGACAAACCCTTAGAAACGTTATGAGGCCACAACTTAATGCCCATCGTTAAGGGATTATGCGACCATGATGTAAGTGGATACATTTAAGATCAAACCATCATTTCTAAACATGTTGCGAATCATGTGAAATATAATAGGTTAGCCAATGAGGATCCCAATGCTCATTTAGCTAATTTTTTAGAAATTTGTGACACCTTCCGATATATTGGGATGTTAGAGGATGTTGTTAGGATGAGGCTCTTTCCCTTTACACTTAGGGATCGAACCAAAACCTGGTTGAATTCTCTCCACCCATCCAACATCACAACTTAGGAGCAATTGACGTGAGTTTTTCTATATAAGTATTTCCCTCTAAACAATATAATAAGACTAACGCTGAAAATTATCAATTTCCAGCAGAATGACGGGGTTTTTATATGAAGCGTGGGAGCAGTATATGAATTTGCAAAGGAGTTATCCTCATCATAACCTACCCAATGAATTCCTATTACAAACCTTCTACACTGTATTTAATCCACCCACAAGGAGCACCATAAACATAACTATTAGAGGATCATTCATGAGGAAAAAAGTTGAAGCAGTACACGATCTATTAGAAGACATGGAATACACTAGTTGTCTTTAAACATTAGAACAAAGTAGACAACAGACAACCTTTTAGAAACCAGGAGGAATGATTTCCATAAATTCAATGACAACATTGCAGGCTGAGATTGACAACCTAACCAAACAATTGCATAGCCTGAAAGCCACCTCTTCCTCTCTGGTCATATCAATGCAGCACGAATATGAGTTATGTGGATAAGAGAGCTATATCGTAGTTGATTGCTTCTTAGGGGAAAACAACAACATGGAGAAATTCAACTTTAATGGAGCACAAGTTGGTCAGGGAGATAGCAATCCTTATTCCAACACATACTAGTCAGGGTGGCATAACCACCCAAATTTTCATTGGTCTAACAATACGAAGATTCAACCTAGAAATCAAGGGTCACGTGGATATCAACAGGATAAATACAATGACTATGATTCCAAACTGGACAAGATCATGGACAAGCCCATAAGTATGGATGAGGCCCAGAAGAGATTAGAAGAGCAAATTGACCAAGTAACAAGAACGTATGCCTCTTCTATTCTCAGCCTAAAGGTTCTACTAGAATAGCTCGCTAATATGTTATGTACAAAAAGCATAAGAAGTCTTTCGAGCAATATCGAAGAATATCCAAGAGAGCAAGTTAAGGCTATCACATTTAGGAGTGGGAAAGAGTTAGGATATCCAATAGATAGACCAGCTAAAACTCACTCTATAGAATACCAAGAAAAGTAAAAAAAAAAAGTATGAAGAAAAGAATGAGGACCATCACTATGTTCCTCCTCCGTCTTACCCACAAAGAATATCATTCATACGAGTTGATGATGTCAAATCTTCAAAGGATTATGAGGAAGATGAACAAATGACAACGGACATCAAGTTTTAAGAAGCTATGAAAGTCTCTGTTCGTGAAGCAAAAGAAGAAGAAGAAAAAGTAGTGACTAAGGAAGAATAAGAGCAGCTCACCCTTTTACCAAAAAAACTACTAGACTTAATAGAAGATTTAGGGAGTTTTGTTATTCCCTATTTTATTGATAGTTTGTTAGTGAAAAGGACATTACTGAAATTAACTGGTTTTCTCATCTTTATCAATATTGTCCTTCTGACCATTTTCCAATCTATAGCTTACTCATAGGCTAGAAATTTAATGTTGAATGAGAAGGGTGGAAGAAGGCCACTCATAATTGATCTTGGCTAAGCTTCCAATGATGCAAGGTCAAGCTAATGACCCTAAATTAGCACATTTAGTAATTAGATTTAAATTGTTGTGAACTTAGGTTTGTTTTAAATTATAAAATAAGCTTGTAATGATGTGGAATGGTTAGATTGCTAACTCTTTTATTCTTTTTGAAGCAATGATAAAAAGGGAACCTAGCTTAGTGTCAAATGCATTAGGTCTCCATCTCTGACACCATCCCCACCTTAGTCACCCTGATGAGTTCTTATTCTAACCCTTCTCTTTTCATTTTTGTTAGCATTTTCTTCTTTTGTTTTTCGTATTTTGTGTTTTATTTTCCTTGGTGTGTTTATGTACCCTTCTCACATTGAGGACAATGTGTTGTTCAAGTGTGGGGAGGGTTGTGTGTTTTGCTTTAAGTATGAATTTTTCATATTGTTATATTAGTGTGTTAGGTTGCATATTGTGAATTGTGTGAATTTATTGATGGCTTAGATGGATTAAAATTGATTTAATTTTGAACACAAACTATTAGGTTGTGAATGTCATTAGCTTGTGAAATTAGTGATCTAAGTTCTTTGGCTAAAATATGAAAGTTAGTTAGGATTTAGTGTTAGTTTATCACCCTATAAGTTGTCACGTTCATTCATAATTTTAGGTCATTTGACTAAGTAGCTTAGTATTTTATTTCATGAAAATGAGTAGCAAAAGCAACAAGGTAGGCATTAAATAAAATTTAAAAGAATGTGTGTTTGTAAATTTTATATAAATAACTACTCTGCTGGGTTTCGGGTTATGAATAGAGCTTGTAGCCAGTTGAGAACAAGATGTAGTCGAGTAATTGGATTGACACACTTCACAAATGCGTGCCTTCGCATCAAAAGGCTATAATGACGTTCCAACCAAGAAACATAATAAAAACATGACTTAGTCGAGTAACCAGATCGACATTCACCACTAATGTTTGCCTCCGTGTAAAAAGACTAGGCCCATGTCAGCAAAAAGTAATTAAAAAATGTGTTTTCTAATAAAAACCTATTGAAGTTGTAAGTAGCCTAATTTTTTATAAAAACATACTTAGGATTAGTTACAAAGTTTGAATGACTAAATAATTACTAATGTGTGTTTACAATTGAAAAAGGTGAATAAACTTCACATTTAGGTCTTGATTAATATGTATATCTAGTCCAAAGCTCCTAGACGCAGATTTTGCATGTTAATGATTTGGAATAACTTGAATGATTGTGTTTAGAAATAAATTTGATTCATGAAGTTGAAGCCATTGTCTCATTATTGCAATGTGTGCTTTGTGATTTTGTGTTATTTTTTATTTTGTTTGCTTGAGGATAAGAAAATGTTTAAATGTGGGGATGTGATAAGTGTAAATTGCATTATGTTTTAGGGCATAGTTTGATATGTGTTTAGCTTTTAATTCGATCACTTAGTATGTGTTTAGCTTAAAATTGTATTAGTTTTTGATTTATTTGTGTTTTAAGAATTTTATAGGTTAATACAAATCTTTGAGCTTAAATATTATGTTTTTTTAGATACCTTGATGTGTTTGCTAGTGTTTCAGGGTCAATATCAAAGAGCGGAGGAGTTTTAGAGGGAATTTAGGCCACAACACACAGCCCACATTCATGGCAGGTAGGTCATGATCATGACAGCAGCTCCAAGTTTGGCCCACGATCGTGATAGAAGGCTTAGATGTGAGCCACGATTATGTCCTGCAAGGTCACGGTTGTGGTCTACATTAAGCAAACGCGCAGACTCTTGCGAAGTTCATGCTTCAAGGGATTTTTTGGACCTTTCAAACCCTTAAAAAACCCTAGGATTACCTAAAACATAAAAGAGTATAAAAAGAACATAAAGAGATATAGAAAAGGAGCTTCCTTGCAACCATTGTTGAAACCCTAAAGGGAGAATACCAAAAGAGAGAAAAAATGAGAAGGAAGACAAAGACAAAGCTAACTCGATGTGCTTCTTAGATCAGGAGGTTTTTCGATGTTGTTGCCTTCCATCGTCTATTCCAAGTTGTATTCCTTTTTCATTTTGATTTTATTTTTGTATAGAATTGATATGGATAGTATAATGATAGAATTTGGAATATTAATGATGTTCTAAACTCTCCTTAGAGATTTTATTTTGATTTAATGATAATTTATTTGATTGTTTGTATTGGATGAATGTCGTGATTGTGTTCTTGCATAATTCGTGATTGTGTTCTTGCATAATTCGATAATAAACTGAAAGGGTGAACCAAATGAAAAATGATTAAATCGGATTAGTGAGAGTTAAGCAATTTAATAGACATTGTGATAAATCATATTGGTAATTATGCGGAGAGAGATCTCGTGTGATATTTCGATAGTTTATTAGAGTGCTTCAGATCTAATTATGGTTGTGGATAATTTGTGAATTGAGATATTGCAAATTCCATAATCTGATTAGGGTTTATAATTAGGGGTTTAATGGTTATAACTCGAGAGAGAGTAATCAACCCTAAGATTGTCTAGAACCAACACCCATTAACATATAATCTGCTAGGTTAGCATTAATGATAAGTAAAATCTCCTTTCTCATAAATTGGTAAATTCCCTAGGTTAATTTCTATTATGATTGCATATTGCTCAATTGTTAATTCCTTGGTGTTTAATTTTTGGCTTAAGTGGTTGAATTCAATTCTCGTGATTACTTTCTGTTGTATTGTTTATTTTGAGTTTTATGTATTGTTAGCCTTAGATTAGTCCCTCTCCTCGTGGTATCGACACCTCTTATACGATAGTCGCGACCCATGTGCTTGCGATATTTGAGGACTTATAAATTTTAAAGCTCGAATGACATGATTAGCAAGCCATAATCATGAACTTGTAAAAATGTTTCATGCTTTTCAGCTTTGTTTCTTTTTCCTCATTTCATCCTTAAAATCCTTCCATACCTTATAATTATATTATCACCTCCTTGTGCCTGCCTTCCATCACATTCCCATGTCAACTAATCCTCAATTTCCCCAAGATATTCAACTGGACTCGAAACATGCACAAAAAAAGGATGCAAAACCTATTTACTACAAAATATGACATAATAAAATGATAAAAACCATGGGTTACCTCCCATATAATGCTTCTGTTACTATTGGTAGCTCGAAATGCTTCTGTTTCTCATAGTGGTTTAAAAGAGTTGCATAATGGAAAAGCTATCATAGGTCTTATGAATTGCAAATGAGCTACCAAATTGTAATTTTCACCACCCTTCTTCTTCATCCTCTTTTTCTGCTTATTCCTTCGAGATTGTGGCTTTTCAGGTGAATCCTTGTGATCGTCACTATGTTTAACCTCTTCATGAGACTTGTTCTCTTAATGATGTTTACAAAATTGGAAGAACTTCTTTTATCCTTGGAAACATTAAAGGACACCTCCTTATTCCCCACCTTTAGAGTTAACTTGCCTTCATCAACATCTATAATGGATCAGGTGGTGGCTAAAAATGGTAGTCCAAGGATGATTGGTATCTGCAAGTCTTCTTCTATGTCCAAAATGACAAAGTCCATAGGACAGGAAAATGTTTCTACCTTAACAAGAATGTCCTTGATTATACCTCTCAGACGGGGAATTGATTGATCAGTCATCTATAAACTCATCATGGTTGGTGCTATTTCTCCTAACTTCATCTTTTGGCATAAAGTGCAAGGCATCATACTTATGCCAGCTCCTAAGTCTGCAAAAACATTATCCAATTTGGCATTACCTATAGTGTAAGGAATGTAAAATTCCCCTGGATCATTTTGTTTCCATTGTAGTTTTTCCAGCTCTCTTATATAGATTAATCTCTCTTGTATGGATTCCATAAAAGTGAATTATGTTTTTAGCTTCTCTATTACCTAATGGACTTCCTTCAACTCCATTTCTTTTGACTTCCATTATGCTAGACTGGGGTATGGGATTGCAAATCAATACTCCTTGATTTCCTTCAGGTTATATTCATTCAACAAGTGATTTTTGTCAACCTTTTTCTTTTCCTTTTCCCTATCTTCTTCAGCTTGGTTTAGCTTCTCCTCAGCGGCCTAGGTAATAACCATGATTCTTTCCTTTGGGATTGTTTCTTTGTTGTCTAGAAGGCTTCCCACATTTCCTATAGACGGTGCATCTACCAACTGGCCCATTTGGACTTCCAAGTTATGAATGGAGGATATGTGATTTTTTATCACTTGTTGAATTTTTTTTTTCTAATCTCTTATGTGCATCATCCATGCTTCCAATCTTATCTAGGATTTTTTCTAATTTGGCACTCATGGAGCTAGGTTTCTCCAGCCCTTAAGGTTGGAATTGCCTTCCATCATTGTTTGATCACGAAAATTTTGGGCGGCTCTTCCACCCAGGAATGTACGTGTTCAAATACGGGTTGTTCACTCCTCCACGACCAAAATGTGCTCCTATATACTTAGGTTTCTTTGAGTACATTGCATCAGGAACTAGTCTATGGTATTATGATTATCCTTGCCACATAACTCATATCTTTGATGAATGGCCTTAATAGGGGTGAAGAGGAAGATTTCATGTTGTTTAGCTGTCATTTCAAGTTGTAGATTTTATCTTGCATTTCTGTGATTAGGTTGATGGCTAAATCTCCTTTTTCTCGCAGAGGATTTTGGGTTGTCTACTTCAGTTATTCATCCACAAATAGCTATTACTGGCCATTTCTTCAAGCAACTCCTTCGCTTCGTCAACAGTCTTTCCCATAAGTAATCTGGCTGCTACATCTATGCTACCTCTCATAGGAGGATTGACTCCATTGTAGAGGATTTGCAAGAGAAATTATTTTGGTAAGTTATGTTATGGATACCTCCTTTACAAATCCTTATATCTCTCCCACGCCTCGTATAGTGACTCCCCATCTCTTTGTTGGAAGTTCGTGATTCTTTTATCATCTTCATAGTTTTAGTGAAGGAAGAATACTTGTCCATGAATGCATGTACCAATTGCTCCCACATTGTGACATTCGAGGGACTGACAGAGTGATACCAAGCTTTCGCTTTATCCCTTAGTGTGAAAGGAAAGAGCGTCATCCTAATCGTGTCTTCTTACATCCCATGATATCAAAAGGTATCACATATTTTGAGGCAGTTCAAAATATGTGCATTCGGATCTCATTGTTCAATCCATAGAATTGCACATTTGTTTACAACATGTTCAGTAAGGCCAGTTTATTCTCAAAAGAGGGTACTTGAATAAGTGGTTTAGCGACACCTTGTTTGGTCACATTAAGTCATGATCTCATGAAATCCGTAAGGGTCTGAGGTTAGTTCCCTTGATTTCCTCCAAGTCGAAACTCTTTATGAAATTCCTCAGCCATTGATTCTTCAATTTCTTCTTCATGGCATTTGGCTCTTCAAATGGCTCATTTCAAGCAAGTGATGTTAAGTGCTAGGGTTTCAACAATCTGACTTGAAATTTGAGTGACTCTTGTGTTTATGCAAATGCACGGAAACAAGAGTGATGAAAACACTTTAGACTACAAAAACTAAACTAATCCTACTACTTCCCGATAACAACGCCAAAAATTTTGTCGGTGTAGTATGTGAGGTGTCAATCCCTCGAGCAGTCTAATTCGAAGTTATCTAAAACCTAAAGAATTATTGAAATGGAAATAAAAGCAAACAGAGAAGTAAATATGTGAAGATGATTAATAGAAAATTAATTTATAAAATTAACATAAACTGAATCGAATATTGAGCACCATCAAATTCACAATGGGAAGTCACATAAGAAAAATTACTAAATTATGAGAGGGGGATTTATCATATCATCAATGATAACCTAATCACTTTTGTGTTAATGTGGTGTCAATTCTAGACTATTGAAGGATGAATTACTCCCTCTCGAGTTATGATCACTAAGCCCTCAATAAGTCACGTTACTAAACATGTATCTTTTGATTAACAATTAGTCCATAACTTAATCAAAATTTAAGCATTCTATTAAACAATTAGGTCCTCACATGAGATCTCTCTTTGTATAATTACCGATTTGATTATTTACGTGACCTATTGTCCAATTAAATCTTATTAACCAACCCAATTATTTTATATTCGGTTCACTCTCTCGATTTATTATTGAAGTATGAAGATACAACAAATAATCACAACACCCAAATGAATTAAAACAAAAACAACTAGATTAACATTGAATCAAGTTTAAATCCCTAAATAAAGTTAGAACATCATCATCAATCCTAAATCCATCAAAATCATCGTATCCATCTTACACATTCAAAAAAGAAAAATGCCAAAGATGAAAGTAGCAGTAGTAAAAGTCCGCTCCTCTTTCCTCTTCTCTCTCTTCTTCTTCTTTCTTCTTGGAGTTTTCCAAAACTGGAAAAATTTTCCCTCCCTTAAGGATCTTTCTCTTTCTTTACATAGTCTTTTCCATTTCAACTAAACCTTAGCGTTTTCCCAAGTCCAAAAGGTCCCAAATGTCCCTTAGTAAATAGCGTTCAGAAGGCTATCTGCATTGTTTGTCGCACAAGCCATGATCGTGGCACTAAATTTTTGCATTTTGTCACAATCGTGGTAGACTACCTGGCTTAGGCCACAATCGTGGCCCTGAGCCTTGCTCTGAGCTTCCTCCAAATTCTCTCTATTCTTTGATATTTGATTTAAAACACTAATAATCACATCAAGACATCGCAAATAGACAAAATTTAAGCTCAAAAGCATGCTCTAACCTATAAAAGTTTCAAAACATAAATTTCTATCTAAATAACACCATCCTAACCTAAACATGCACTAATCATTCATTTTAAAAGCTAACACACACTAAACTACCCATTAAAACATTATGCAACCTACCACTATCAAGGACCATGACATGTGAATCATAAACCCTTTCTAGTTCAACCTTAAAGGCCTAGGATTAAATTTGAAGATCTTAAACACACCAACATTCCTATATAGATTTATATACATGACATACCCCTTGATTATTAGACCATTGAAGGCTTCAGCAACCTTGCCAGCTTAATTGGAAGACCTTTATGTCTTGTTAGACTAAAAGGATTAATTTTACAAGAATATGCATAACAATGGAGGCGCTCGCAGTCTTACCTAATGAAGTTATTGTAATGAGGTTTAATGGCAACATGGATCTTATGGAGGATAGAATCAAAGTAACATATGCTTGGAGACCTCCCAGGTTGAAATTTAAAGAGTCTTGGAAGCCAACAGGTAGAACTATCTTAACTGGAAGCTATGAGAAACTTATTTAAGAAGATCTACACATAGCTCATCAATCAGATTCTTTTGTTGAGAATGATGGTACTAGTTCTACTGAAGTTATTCCAAGATCAAGGAAATATAATGAAGACTTAGTTGTTTTAAATGAAAATCATTCTCTTAATGAAGTTGTTGCAATTTCAAATTTACCTAATCTACACCAGAATGTTCCCAATTCTGGTATTGCCTCAGAAGTTGCTGATAAATCTTTAGATATTGGTTATGTGGAGCATAATGTGATTCCTAATGTAATAGTAGTGACCCCAACAAAATTGATTCCTCTAAGTCAGTAGAAAAAACTTGTTTATCTGATAAAAATGAGCTTGAGGAGGCTGACACTAGTCTTATTTCTATTCTCCATAATGAAAATGTTCAAAAAGAAGCTGATAATGGTTTACAAGCCTTTTCTCATATTGATAAGGAATCTTTCCAGGTTGTAAAAAGTAGAAGAAAATACTAAAGAAGCAAAGGTTAAAACTCCAAAATAAAAACCATTAAATGTCTATTAAATTTTGGAATGTTAGAGGTTTAAATAGCTCTATAAAATAGCATGCTTTGAGGGATTTTGTTTTTAAGTAACAACCTTTTTTACTTGCTATTTTGGAAACAAAAATAAAGTTAGAGTATATTAAAAAGCTTGAAATTTTAGGAAAGCAATGGAATTTTATCTATAATCACTCTCACCACATTCTGGGCAAAATCATCATCTATTATAACTTAGACAGAATAGAAGTGGAGATTTTAAGGATTTTTAATCAAATGATGCACTTAAAGATCTCCTTTAAAGTTGAAAAGGCAAGAAAGTGATCATCTTGCTTATAGTAGTTTATGCTAGCAATTTTTCATTCCAAAGGAATGATTTAAGGAATGTTGTATCTAATTATATTGATTTTTCTTTCCTTGATATCTTGATTTTAGTTACAAATTCTTGCATTTTTATCCAAATTTGAATTGAATTGAATGAAAATTGAGTAAATATTGCATGAATGTTGAATGAAGTGTCTTGTAAATGTTGCACAAAAACAAGAAAAATTATGCATGAAAGAATCAATGATGCATGGTTTTAATTAATTAATGCAAGTTAATGGACTCACACCTGTGACTTGCAGTCGAACCTATGACTCCCACAGCCACGGATCTGATAACATTTTCTTTAATTGTATTAATATTACATGTCCTCTGTAATGGCGGCATGAAAACCTAACCTTAGCCTCACACTACAAATAGAAAACGAAGAATGTTGGAGGCGGACATTCACACACAGACAAAGAGAAAAAGAGATAACAAAGGAGGCTGGAGGCAAAAAGAAGACGAGTCGATAAGGAAGAAGAAGAGAAATAGTAGTAGATAGAGAGAAGGCAGAGTAGAGCTAAAGCCAGGGGAGCGTTCATTTTTCAAGGTGATAGTAAACAGAGGTAGAGGGTGAGAGCTAAAGCCAACATCCTCATCTCACCACCTATTTGTTTGCAATCCCTATTTCATCTCTGTTCCTTTATAGGACTCGTTTGTTGAACTTATTTTTCTTGTTATAATTGATAATCCATTTCATTTTTACTTTGTTTATTACTTTAATACTTTTCTATTAATGTTAACTGTGGGATTGAAGTATACGTAGATGATAAAACTTGTTTACTCCATGATGGGCTGATTCTTTTTCTTGAGAATTAATGAATCTAGTTTAGTCAACTATGCACGATTGAGTTACTATTTTATTATCTTATTATTTGCTATAGTTTCTAATTTTATTGGATGTAATAGTGTGGCCAACCTTTGCATCATTTAGGTATTAAACGAAGGATCGAGAGAAGAAGTTTAATATTAGAACGAGAAACTATAGATGCTTGGGTTAAGAATTAGAAATATATTAACTTAAGTGGGTGATTATTAGTTAGGTTTTTATAATTAATTTGGAAAATAACCTATCGAATACAAAAGTTAGATTTATTTTATTGTTTGAACGAACTTAAAGCCCAATTGGTAATTTTAGCAAGACAGATATCTAATCAATTCATCTTAGTCATGCATGGGAGATTAAATTAGTGAAGTTAATTTCTCAAAACCTTTCCATACCGATTAATCAAATTGTTTTGCTTCCAGTTAAATTAATTTAGTTTTTAGTCTGATTGTGTGATTTTCTTTAAGCCTTTACTCAACAAATCGGGATAGAATGTTTAGGATTGCATTTTTATTTTTCTTTAAGATTAATTTGAGTGAACTAATTTCACCTCCTTGAGAAATGACCCTGGGTAATCAACTACAACTACCTCGTATATTTGTGAGTAGGATATCCTAGGTATTTTTGGAACTTATTTTGGCACAACAATTTTTTGACTTTCCTGTCGGGGAGGTGTTTAGTGTTTAGACTTAAATTAATTTTAATCGTTGTGTCTATTCATGCATACATTTTTATAGTGTTATTTCATTGAATTATTTTACCAGCTTTTGTTACTAATTCGATGTTGTCTTTATTTTGTTTATGCGAGGAAGGAGATGTCGGGAAAGTGTTCTCACCCCCTTTATTGATAATGTGCTCCAAATAAGAGAACCTCAAAGGGACTTTGAAGACAATCTCGAGGAATCTAAGCCTAAAGATCAAAAAATGAGTGAAAGGAAGCCAATAATGATAGAGTACGTTATATCAATCGTTGGTACTACCACTTCTTGCGTATGTTTGGGAGAGGCAACCAAAAACTAAGAATTGAAGAGCATCCACTATAACATATTGTCATCTTTCTATGGGGTTCCCAATGAAGACCCTTTAAACTTCATTCAAGAGTTTTATACCACTTTCAAGACATTTCCTTTGGATGAACTGAACAAAGATCATATCAGAATGAGTTGTTTCCCATACACGTTGAAAGATTGGATCAAGCCATAGTTGATGACCCTTCCGTCCAATTCATTGACCACATGGGAGGAGGTGTACAATAAATTCATGGAAAAATTTTATTCCCATCAAAAGATCTCTGAGTTGCAGATGAAGATAGCTACCTTCACTCAGATGGAGGGAAAGCCATTCCATAAGCCGTGGGAACGCTTCAAACTCTTGCTAATACAGTGTCCACACCATCATTTTCCACTTCACATGTAGAACCAATTCTTCTATGATAGATTAACACAATAGTGTCAATACATAGTGGACAATACACCAAAAGGAGTTGTGGGAGAGAAAATTATCGAAGAGACATATGGAATATTTGAAATGTTAGAGGCTAATTCTTAACAAAATAGTGTAAAGGGGATAAAAGTTGGAGTTCATGAAGTGAAATTGAACTAACAAATGGCTATGTAATTGGCTGAGCTAATAAAGCAAGTGAAAATTCTAATGTTCCAAATCAAGAGGTATGTGGTATATGTGGAACTTATGTTCATGGAGCTAATGTTTATTCGTATTCTTTTTAATCTTTTGCAGGTGAGGAAGAATAAGTGAACTCACTTAATGGTTTTTCAACCGATGTTGCAAAATGATCCATATTCGATCACCTACAACCTTGGATAGAGAAATAAGCCCAACTTTTCATAGAAGACAAACAATCCGCCATTGCAATTTGATTGGCTCTTTCGTTCAATCTTAAGATCAGTACCTTGGAAACCGAATCAAAATTTTAAATCTAAGGATTGCAATACAGGATGCAACCTCAAGTTGTCTCACTTAATCGGAACCTAAGGAAAAAGGTCTAAGCTAGCCTAATTGTCAAAAATCCAAACAAGTTTGATAAATGGGGGTGTGGATCATTGGTAGGAATTAAGAAAATTAACTAAATTGAAGAAGAATGTATAAACATGTATTTTTGGATTTTTGGGAAAAATAGAAAGTGAAAATTCAAACAATAATCGAATATGATAAAGTCCTCTTGAAAACAAACTTTGGCTATCATAGTTCAAAACAAATCTTTCGGGAGTGAAATTCACTAAGTTTTCGAATAACAAACCTTAAAGAACCCTTTAAGTCCAAGATTTTAATCAATGAACTCCATTTCTTAAAACCTTGTTAAATGCATCTTAGTTTGTGAAATGGACAAGTTAATGAAAGTGGTCAAATTGGATCAAGCATTATCTCAATATCAAACCCAACTAGGCAGATAAAAGAGGATTAACACAATCACCAAAAAGACATATATGAAACTTCATATATTAAGCATCAAAGT
>JANZLX010157182.1:0-15316 GCA_025531955.1 Erythroxylum orinocense
TGGATTGATAATTGTCCAATAAGGGTTCAATGGATGAACCATTCGGGTAATAGCCACGCTTAAGGTTCTATGTTTTCACTTGAGGGTTGGGTTTCGGAACCGGCGCCCAACAATCGGTCTTTTCAGTATATTTCTCAGGGGTCGGTATTTTGGTGCCAACCGCAGGGAGACTATCCAGGATCTCCGGAATGAAAGGAGAACTATACTGTGTGGACACTCAGCCCGGGCGGGAATTCATGGTCAGATTGACTCGATCGTCCACAATTTTTTCTAGGGATTCAGCAGAGTGGCGATCGGTCGTCACACCAATATGCCGAGCGGGGGCCTGCTGTTGTTCCAGTCGAGACTACAAAACTTGACGGATCAATAGATCAGCCGCTTCCTCTATCTGTTTCTGGGTGAGGGAGGTTTGCGGTGGTGCAGGAAGATTTGCATCTAGGGGGCGCTGGGAATTAGGATGTTAATTGACCTCAGCGCCGTCCTCCAAGACTATGCTTTGTTTTTCATGATTTTGGTTGTGAAGCTGCGGTTGATCATTCTGATGCGAAGATTGAGTACGAGAATCATGATGCGGTGGCGGGTGAGCGACGGGTAACTGCAAACCCATCTGTTGCATCACAAGAGCTATGACGGCGGCTATTTCAGGATTGGCTGCTGCAGCCTGACTGACCTACGTGTTTCTGGACATGGTGCCCTAATGCCGGGTCCCACGGTGGGCGCCAACTGGTTCAGTCAGATTTTGCTGGGGATGAACGTTATTGCTTGGATCCATGATTCGTGTGATCCTGGCTGTTGAATATCTGCAAAACAAACAAAGGCACGCCGGAGGTCGGTTCCCGGAAGGCCCCTCCAATGCTCAAGTTAGTCTTTTTCCGAGGTTTTGGTTGCTGAGAACAGAGAGAAAACTAGGGTTGTAGTCTCGTACCTGTATCATGGTAGAATAGTACCTTATATATGACGTGAATGCTAGGTTTAGGTCTTTACGTAGATCTTTGTGTTTGCATGGGAGACTAACGCCTAACGGGCCGTGGTCATGTGGAGATGGGCCTGGGCCTAGCATAGCCGACCCGACCAAATTGAATCAAAAGAACCCAATACATCCAAGTAGAAGATAGATATAGAAGATAAAGAACTACATCAAAGTGAGATCAGATGTGAGAAGAAATTGTCGAATTTCTGAACATGAATGTCATTTTTGCTTTTGTTCTTCTACCACGTGTAAATGCGTAACACGAGCCTTAATTACGCTCTTAGGATCAAACGTGACAGAAAACGTAGAATGAGCTTTTTAATGCTAAAACTTTCGAACTTTCTTGACGATCTTTACGAAACTTGCTGAACTGAATGTTGTTAACATTTTTCTATGTTTTTCTTAATGCATGAACCTCTTAACGGATTAAAGAATCCGTTCACGAACTTACTTAAGCAGATAATAGGAGATCAATCCATGTCCGACCAATACTGATTAGGGTTCATTATCTTTGTTGGATATCCCGTTAATCAGATCCTTTATCGAGCTTCTTTATTATCATTAATCGAATCAAATTCGATTTGCTAAATTACAATTTAGCAATTACTCAAATTTTCAACTATAACCTAAACTTTAAAAAGTTGACAATTAAATGCTCAAGATTTTAAAATTTTCAATTCTAACCCGACATTAGTATCTCCATTAATGTTATTGATAAGGTTTATTAAAGTTTTTCAATTCCAAAATGACGTAGTTTAGATAGACAACTTAATAAAATTTAATTAGTTAGTTTAATTAAATTTGACATGTATAAGTATTAAGGGTATCTATTTTATGTGGCACGTCATGTCAACAACGTTAACAAAAATATTAAAGTCAAGCTAAAATTAAAAAAATTAAAAATTTGAACAATTTATTTTTACTTTTTAAATTCAATTATAATTACAAAATTAAGTATAGTTTGAAATTTTTTTATAATAACTTTAATTATCGTGCAACTTAAGATCTAGGTTGTTCTCTAAGTTAGTCCCTAAGCCTTCATTGCGTATAACAATGTTTATGTGGAGTTTCAAAGCACAGACTTGTGCACTCATATATTTTCTTACCTGGAGAAAACAATGAAACTTATGAAATAAGGGATTCATTTATCGAGGAGAACCATTAAAAGCTTGATTGTTGTCACAGGTTCTTTCTTCTGTTAAGTCCACGTGTCTCAGAAATTACATTAATAGTCCACATGTATTGTTTTATATATCATCTTAATAAAGTGAGAGTGTGAGTTAGTTTAATAATTTACATAAAATTGTAGATTAAAACATTAATTTTTCTATTGTTTAATTATAAAATCAAAATTAATTTACACATGCCAAAATAATTATTAGAAAATTTTAATTATTTTAAAATATGTGTACATCAAGTATCTATAATATTGAAATTATATATTTAATTTATGTATATGCAAATATTCTTAATTTGTAGTATATCATTTTGAATTTATTCTTAATGTACTACTGTTTGAAACATGCATGTTTGATACATTATGGTGAAAGAAATGGTTCTTTATTACCAGTTAATTGGTGAGTTGTGGTTTGCACCTCAAATTAAAATGTAAATTTTTGCAATAAAACAAATGTAATATAGAAAAGTAGGAGCTGATTTCACAAGAAATTCTAGTTTATCAATCGTTACAAAAAAAAGATGTTACGATAATATGAAATTTTTTTATAAAAATAAAGGAAATAGTAAAATAAGAGTTATCAATAAAATGAACCTTAGTTTTTCCACCCATGAAATTACAATTGATCATTGGTAAAAATAATTATTTTATTAATCAAATATTCAATGTGGTCTTAAATATTTGTCTTTTCTTTATATTAGTTAACTTAATTAACCCTTATTGTTTTACAACCTTAGATACGGTCTAAAATTTACTTAAACAATAACTTTTAAAAAAGAAAGACTATCGAAGCAAGATAACATAATATTCGTGATTGCATTGTCTTATTGAATACTTCTTCCAAAAGTAATAATTTTTTTCATAGTAAATTAAAATTTATAGTTGCTACAAATGGTTAAAAGAAGTTAACTTTTATGCATTCCAACTTTAATCTAACTAATGATCGTTTAATAAATAAACTAATAATGCACATGAGAAATTAATTGTAAATAATCATAAATAAATGAAACAATTCACATTAAGACCTAAGTGCCTCCTAATCTTTAAAGTTTCAAATGGCTTCCACTTCTATCAACCAAAGTCAACATATCTAGGCCTGAGGAGGGTTATATTGTACGTAGCCTTCTCTTTATAATTTTACAAAGAGGTTGTTTTAGTGTCTTGAGCCTGTGATCTTATGGTCACAAAGGAACAACTTTATCAGTTGCTCTAAGCCTTACCCTCTCACTTCTTTCAAACAAGATAAAGAAAATTAGCCAACAATGATCATGACTATGACTAACTTCTAATGAAGAAAATCTACTTTAACATCTACTAAATAAGGGAAAGAAGACTTTGTAAAAAGCTGAACTTTTCAGCTGGAAAACTTTAATGATTTGCTCCTTCACCATGGCTCTATTTATAACCACTTGAATCGCATGTGAAGATCTCTTTGTTTTGATTCTTTGGATCCCATATATCATAGTTTCACTAATTTCTACCCATATTGGTCAAGATAAGATCCAAGCAACTTTTAATGCATTTTTCTCTTGAAAATTCAAACTCTAAAAGTATACAATTGTCACTGAACGTACCCACGGCTAAGATCAAGCAAGATTATTTCACTAGATTTTCAACTTGATCACAATCATCTAATCCAAATTTGCTAATTAAACCGTTTTATCATCCTAAATCTTCTTGATAACCCCTTGATTATTGTTGATATTTCTCCTTTATTTTAAATTTTTAATTTAAATTAGAGGCTAATCCTTTTTCTAATTAAATGGCATCTTCAACTATTTTCTTACAAACTTAAACAAAACTACTGGGTTTGAACACATTAAGAGAAAATTATAGAGGATTTAAATGCAAAAAATTAGGGTAAGATCTTGGCTCATCAAATTCCTCCACACTTAATCCTACTTAACTTTAAGAAATTGAAAAAAAAAACAAGATAGCTAAATAGTTTTCACCAAACCACTTTTCACGAGATTAAACCATACATACTCCTTAAGACTTGGACAGAGAAAAAGGTTAACATCATACACATCAAAGTTATTTTTCACCAGAAATATGAATATAGACAACTAAAGATAATCTTAATAAAAATATGCACAAAGCCTTGGTGAATTTTCTCGCAGTGTTCACTCTTTCACAGATGTATTTAGGCTTAAGTGCTTATTCCCAAACTCTTGTCACAAGGAATATACTATTATAAACTTGCATATACACCAAAGATCTCTCCATGAACACATAAAGGCATGAATCAAAAGGAATTTTATGAATTCATTGTAATTAGGCTTGGGTTAAGGGCTGAATAGGGAGAATTATAGGCTAAAACTACACATAATTAATAAGGCATTTAAACAAAATATAAGGGCTAATAAATGAATGTGACCTTTGCCAAGTACTCCACTGTCAGTGTAAATATGCTATTGCTACAATTATATTCTTTTTTAAGAGTAGAAAATAAATCATTAATGGGAAAATAGGTAACCATGATACAAAGTTAAACCAAATATAAAATGAGAAGTTTGAAAAATATAACTTAAAGCAAAGCCACTCTAATTCCCCAAATAGCTTAAGAATACCTTATTAAAACATGTAGATGGGTGATAGGATATATTATAAGTTAGGCTTATAACATGGGTTTAAAACACAAAATAAGGGATTTTAAAAGTGGCTCAAAGGTGCTAAAATAGGGATAATTAAGGAAAGTGGTTTTTAAGTTAAATGGCTAAAACAAGGAAGACCTTTATTATATTCAAGCTTATATGCATCATACAATTCAAATTGATTCAATGCAAGTTCTAAAGGTATCCAATTGACAGAGAATCATACACTAAAGAAAAATGGATGTACATAACATGTTTTTATCCTTTAGGGCTCAAATGCTCACAAATTTCAAACAAATTCACCTAATCCTCATACAATACTTTATCAATCAATTTTCTTGCTTTGTCTAAGTGGATGCCCTAGCTATTTCAACCTATTAATTTGTTTATCTTTCATATTAACTAGTTTTAGTCCAAATTTGTATACACACAATCCAATTCATTTATAACTGTTTTAAAAATTTTCTTTGGCACATCTTATTTTAAAAATTTCTAAAAACATATAAAAATTAAAAGAAAGTATCCAAACAGCCTAAAAATGCTCAAAATACTACAAAATCATAATAAGGAAAAATATCACCCCCTATATTTAAAACATTGTCCTTATTATCTAACAGTAAATCACAAAAGATTAGGGAAAAAAGAAATGAATGAGAGACGAAGAAGAAATTGCCATGCTTTTCCTTTTTTTTTTGGGCGGGGGAAAGAACGAGCAATTTGGGAGGGCGGAAAAGAAGACGTGAACCTTGTTCTGTGAAGAAGGCCATCATATTGTGCTTCATTCGATACGATATGCTTTCAACCTTATCCAGCTAGTCTGGAATATTTAGTTGAGTTAAGAAAGAGGAAGGGATATGTTCCTATTGGTTGGTAGCTGGTCGTTTTGTAGTTAAAAGTTTGTTGCATTGGAAATTCCTAGAAGACTTGATAGTTGGACTAGTAGGAACAAAATCAAAATTGATGTTAGACTATTGTGTGATGAACCCCATCATGGCTAAACAATTTAAATCTACTAGTTTTATCTAACAAACAATGCACATATCAGTGTTGGATAAGTCAAGCAAATTCAAATTATTGGCAGGTTTATTTTTCTTTTGAATCACAAAATGAAATTGAGTAAGTAATCAATAACCTAATTTCACTACAAAGTTTTGTTTCATACAACACAAACAAAAATCCCAACACTATCCCTTCTTCCTAAAAAGTTATAAGCAAAGGAACATAAATATTTGAATACAAGTTTCTTCAAGTATGAACTTTTTGAGGCACTTGGGTTATAAGAAGTAGAATCAACAGACCATTCATTCCACAATTGAACAATTTGAAAATAAGAAAAATAATCACATTTTGAACTTATGAATTGTTCCTTTTTATTGTCAACCTTTTTTATAAAACCTATCGCAAAATTAAATTCCACAATTGAAAAGGAAAATTTCCTTCCCATCATTCTAAATTCAACAGTCTCTTTCGTAAATAAATTAAAGTTACCGTCGTTATTAAACTGAAATGTCGTATAAAGCTCATATGTTAGTTTAACAAAAGGTGGGCATTTATATGTTCACATAGTTATGTCATCCAATTCAATTTATGAAAACATCAAATTCTTCTTTAATCTGCAATTCTTCTAAGGTCTAAAGATGAACATACTTATAGGCATATATATTTCCTTTGCATAATTCTTCATAACTTTTCTTATCTTTTTCATCATGAAGGTATTGAAGCCTCCGATTTTAGGGTTGAGTTTGCTAGCCAACTCCATCTTCTTCTTCTTCTTTTTTATGGACCTCAACGATGTACCTCCTTCTTATTGTTCTAGTTGAGGGGAATCAGCAGGAGAATAAGTCAAGGAAAGCATTGCAAAAGGCACCAAAAAAATTGTGAATAATTCTTAGTTCTAATGGCTCTGGTTCCCGAGGTGGGTCTTTGTAGGTCACTGAAACCACTTCACTAGCTATGATTTTGCTCTTTTTATAATTGCCTTGAATTTGCACTAAATTGAAATGTTAGATGATGCTTTGGTGTTAAGTCGATTGGGATTGATGGATGTTGATTTGACCAAGTGGGGGAATTCTCCATTTATTGGCACTGTAGGTGGCTGGTAAGTGTGGTCGTTGAGATGTGTAAGAATAATAAGGCAACAGCCAGCAATGAGAAAATTAGGTGATAGGCTAGTTTCAAACAGAACATAAAAGTGATGACCGTAAGCTTAGGGCGTGTAGATTTAGAAGTCCCTCCTCCGTCGTCGAGAGGAACAGAAAAGCAAAAAATAGAGGAACTGAAAAGTATTAATGGGGGGAATAAAAAACAAGTTCATTATTTCCTTTTTTACCGATGGGATAAGAGACAACTCTGTAAAAAGTCATTGTCTCCCATAAATGTTTGTTGTCAGCCTCCTCTCTTTTATATATAAACGTAATTTTTTTTTAGGTCAACGCAAGATGCTAGTGGAAAGAGAGACACAATTAGAAGTTAGAGCACAAGAGTAAAGATTAGTAGGAACTTGGAAGAAAGAGAGACAGAGTATTTAACAACAATTATAAAAAATCATAAACAAAATGACAAATTTTGAATTTCAAGTTGAATGAATTAAGAAAATTTTAAACTAATTTTTAAAAAATGTATCATAATTTTTTAAATATTTAAAATGAATTGTTATTATTTAAAATTTCTATTATTATAATTTTTTTAGACATTATTAATTTAAAATTTAATTTTACAGTACAATATATTAAGGACTATTTTGTAATTTTAAAAAAATTCATGGACTATTTTAAAAATTTTAAAAATTACCCGAAATGGTATCTGATATTGATCAATACCAGTACACTATTGTACCAAAACTAAATCCGATATTAATATTTAGGGACGGATCTAAAAAAAAATTTTAGTGGGGGCAAAATTTTAATGAGAGTAAAATTTTATTTTTTTATGGGATCTAAACTTAAAATAATAATTTTTATATAAAAATTAATGGGGGGGCCAATGTGGATCCATCCTGCTAATATTGTTGCGATATTCATAACATTGGTTAAAAGATCCTTGATCCCACTTAGAACACTCCCAAGTGCAATATTCAACACCCTAACAAAAGAGTACAATTTAGAAATATCTCATTTATTCATTTGATAAAACAAAATAGCTCATTCTTATAAATATGACATAATGATGCTCAAATAATTGAAAACTTTTTGAAATGTATGTATACAATACTGGAACCCAAATAGTCATTGGAATCAAGAACTAGCCATTTCAATGGCTATATGAGTGTGCTAGTCAACCAATATGCATTTATAAAACTAGATTTACTAATCACTGTGCATTGGTCGACTGGTACACATATTGGTTGGCTAATATGACTCATTACTCGACTAATATATCAACCAATGTTACAACAAACTCACAGTGCATCAAATATAACAACTTTAAGACATATTAGTCGACTACTAATTTATATAAATCAACCAAACACCCTAAAAACCAAAAGCTTCAATATCTCTTGATAGCTAGAAAGACTTATGCAATGAAGTAACATGAAATGATTATGCATGGTAAGCCTTTTAGATCGTGAAGTTAATAAAGTGAGCTTACCAATAATAATACAAAATGTAAAATGGCCTTGATAAGCCTTGATCTTCTTCTATTCTTGATTTGATCTCTGTTTTGACGTTTTTTAAACTTCAACTGCTTGTTATCAAATTCATAAGCTATCTTCTATAGTTTATGACTTCAACTTGTTCTTATATTGTTTGTTTTATTATCATCAAAACGTCAATTGGAACCCCAGATATGATTTAATCACTTCCTTAAAAGTTTTTAAAAGATTGTTTTAAAGATCAAAAGGCTTTTATATTAAAACTAAAAACTTCAATGCTTTTTGATAAATGGAAAGACTCATATAATGAAGTAAGATGAAATGGTTATATATGGTGAGCCTTTTGGATCATCAAATTAATAAAGTGAGCTTACAAATAATAATACAAAATGTAAATTGACCTTAATAAATCTGGATCTTCTTTTGTTCTTGATTTAATCTTCAATTTGACGATTGTAAACTTTAACTTCTCTTTATCAACACCATAAGTTATCTTCTTGAGTTTATGACTTCAATTTATTCTTATATTGATTTTTATTAAAACAATAAACTCATTAGTAGTAATTATATTTTTTTTCATCAAAAAATCGATTGGAACCTCCCTATATCAACACTCTATTTCAACAGGGAGGTGACAAGGCTTACCAAAACACCAACTTATATGGTGGCATCCTAATTGGAGTTTTGTATGTAGTTTAGTATGCCCATAATGTATCGTCCAGCCACAAACTCAAATCTTTTCTTTTAAGATTCAATATTTTCTCAATGATGAGTTTAACTTCTTAATTAGAGATTTCTACTTACCCATTTGTTTGTGGATGATACTAGGTGAGTACTTTGTGTTTTACTCCATCCTTTTTTAGCACCTCCATCATCTGATTACAAAAATGAGTCCCTTGATCGTTGATTAAAGCCCTTGGCACACCATATTTTTTTAAAATGTAATTTTAAGAAACCTACAGCAACCTTGAAATCATCATTTTGGGTTGCCTTTGCTTCCTCTTATTTCAACACGCAATTAATAGCCAAAAAAAAACAAATTTCCAAAGGTTAAAGGAAAGGACCCATAAAGTTTATGCCCCATATATAAAATATTTCACAAAACAATATTAGAGTTTTGGGCATTTCATTCCTTTTTGTAATGTTATCTTCCCTTTGACACCATTCACACAAATTAAAAATAAGTATGTATCTTGAAACAGGTCAAAAAAATCCATATTCTAGGACCTTTCTTACTATTCTATTGGCAATAAAATGCCCACTACATGCCTCGTAATGACAAATGGTTAAGATAGATGAAAATTCAGTTCCAAGCATGCACCTTCTTATTCTTAGACAACATAGTGTTTTCACAATTATAGGTTATCCTATAAATAGTATTTGGCATCAACTATGAGCTTGTCTCTTTATGATTTAGAAATACCTACAGGAAACAAATTAGAGACCAAGAAATTAATAATGTGAGTGTACTAAGGCAACTTTGAACTAGCCAAAAAAAATGTTCTTTTGAAAGTTCTTCTTTCAACTATGCAATGAATCAAATGATCTACCCCTTTACTTTTAGTCCCAACCTTGTATTTAATTTCTAGATCAAATTCACTCAATAAAAGGATCCACCTTATTAGCCTCGGTTTCACTTCTTTCTTTGTCATTAGGCACCTAAGTGCTGCACGATCAGAAAATACTATAACCTTGGTACCCAACAAATATGAGCAAAATTTCTCAAGTGTGAAAACCACTACTAATATTCTTTTTATGTGATGTTGTAGTTCCTTTGGGCTTCATTTAGCATCACAGACATATAATAAAACGCATGAGGAATTTTTCTTACATATTGTCCCAAAAACGCTCCCAAAGCACAATTATTTGTGTCACATTTAGCTCAAATGACAAGTTCCAATTAGGTGGTTGGATTATTAGTGTAGAAGTTATCAATGATTTTATTTTTTAAACATAGCCTTGCATTTCTTAGTGAACATAAAATTGTTTTTTTTTACAATAGCTTGCATAGAAAAATCATTTATGGAACACCTATAAAAACCTATCTGTCCACGAAAAGAATGAACTTCTTGCATATTCACATGGTAAGGTAAAGATTGAATAATATCAACTTTGTTTTTTTTTTACCTTTATTCCCTTGGTTAAAACTACATGGCCTAACATAATTCCTTGACTTACCATAAAATGACATTTTTCAAAATTTAACACCAAGTTTGTTTCAATGCAACTTTATAAAACTAATGTTAAATTATGCAAGCAATTATCAAATGAACTTCTATGCACAATAAATTCATCCATTAAGATTTCAATAAGGTGTTCCACATAGCCAAAGAAAAGGGTTACTAAGGTAAATGATGTGTTACATGCTCTAAAAAGGTACACATATGTATGCAAAGGTACTAAATAAGCATATAAACATTGTCTCCTATTGGTTTTTTTGGGTGAAATAGCTATTTGAAAATGAAAAACCATCTACAAATAGTAGAAAGCACGACTAGCCAACCTTTCTAACATTTGGTCGATAAAAGGGATAGGAAAATGGTCCTTTTGAGTAACATAATTTAGTTTCAGTAATCGATGCAAACACGTAATTCATTCTATACTCAAGTAGAAACTAACTCACCATGTTGATTTTTCATAATTATCTTGCTAGATTTATTTAGATGACCTGAATTAGAATTACTTAACTGTATCCAAAATTGGATAAATTACTCCTGCCTAAAGCAATTTGATAATTTCTTTCTTAACAACTTCCATCATTGGTATATTTAACCTCTTATGGAGCTTCTTAATTAGCTTTTCTCCTTCTTCAAGCAAGATGTGGTGCATACACATAGATGGACTAATCTCTTTAATAATTTTAGTAGTTGATAATTTCTTTCTTAACAACTTCCATCATTGATATATTTAATCTCCTATGGAGCTTCTTAATTAGCTTTTCTCCTTCTTCAAGTAAGATGTGGTGCATACATATAAATGAACTAATCTTTTTAATATTTTTAGTAGTCTATCCTATGGCTACTTTGAAATTTTTAAAAACCTCTACCAATTTTTTCTCTTACGTAAAGGTTAACTTGCTTGAGATTATTACTGGCAAAGTGTCTCCTTTTTTAAAGAGTATGTATTTTAAATGTTTTGACAATGGTTTTATCTCTAATATTAGGGGTTTAACAATTAAAGGGATATGTTGTCATTAGGCATGGGCATGCCTAACTTCAAGTACTGCACTAAGTTATTTAAGGCTGCCATATACTCAAACAAATCAAAGTTAAAGAAAAAAAATCAATATCTTCCTCATTAAAAAGATTTTCCCTCATAGTTATTTCTAAGTCATCCTTCTCATCATGTTCGAACCAATATTACACTAATGAATCTAAAATATCACCTACAAAAAATAGGAAAATTAACATCAAAATACTTTATTGTATCATATATATAAAATTGATGAGTACCCTTACCAAATTCCATAGTCAAAGTACCATTGTTAATTTTTACTTTAGTCATTTCAAGGAAAGGCCTTCATAACAAAATAAGTGTTATTTTATAATTATTTTCCATATCCAACACATAAAAGTCTACAACAAAATTATTTTTCCATTGATATGCACAAGAACATTCTCCACTATCCTTTTGGCATATGTATTGTATCTATCTGCTAAAATTTGATGGAGCTATCATTTAGACCCAAATTAAATCCAAAATTCTTGTAATAAAACAAATGTAATATAAAAAAAGTAAGAGTCCATCTTATGAGAAATTCTAGTTTATCAATCATTATAAAAGAAAATATTTAATAAAATAAGGGTTGTGATAATATAAAATTTTGTGATAAAGAAAATAAAGGAAATAATAAAATGAGAGTTATCAATGCAACGAACTTTAGTTTATATTTTTTTTATTTTGAATTTCATTAATAGGAGGACCAAAAATGTATGTAAAGTATTCTAAAGCTTTTATAATATAAGGATACAAGGAAAAAAAACGATGGCTCTCATCCATTACTCCTACACAAGGTTTTAAAAATCATACCGAACCGGCTAGTCCGACTGAAAAAAGTTTAAACCGACCAGTGGTCTGGTTCGGTTTCACCTAATAACCTCTATGTATAAAAATCGACCGATTTGTCAGTGAACCGGCTAATTTTTTTCGAATCGGTCCAACCGGTCTGTTACTGTACAGAACTACAGATATACCTAAAGGCTACTTCAAGTTTCATTTCATCGAACCCTCTTGGGTCTGATCTTCTCTTCACCATCTGTCACTGCCTCCATAGATGTAGAAATTGAGCTCTTCTCTTTAAGCTTCAAATTTCATTTTATCGAACCCTCTCCTCTTTTCACTGTCTTCTCTTCATCATCTCTCACCACCTCCATAGATGAAGAAATGGAGCTCTTCTTTTCTCAAACCAAACTTCACATTTCACAAAGCAAACTCTCTCCTCGCCCCTACCATCTTCTCTCTTCTCAGATCTCATTTCTAACCCCTTTTGCCTACTTATTTCAACAAATTACAAAGGCAAGCTACGAAGGATGTTGGCATTATTGCAGGGCTTAATGTGATAAGAATTAAGGAGCCCACAGTTGCTACTATTATGTATGGCTTGGACAAAAAAGCATTGAGGAAAGGAGAGCAAAATGTTCTTATCTTTGATTTAGGTGGAGGAACTTTTAATGATTCTCTGTTAATGATTGAGGGGATATTTTAGGTGAAAGCCGCAGCTAGTGGCACTCATCTTGGAGGCGAGGATTTTGATAAGAGACCTATGAATCATTTTGATGAATGATTTGTCAAGTTTGGATAGAATTCCAATTTGTTATGTAGATAAGGAGATAAGGATAAGGCAGCTGAATCATGAGCTTTCATTTTCGTTTATATTTCTTGATTAATTAGTTTTCTGTAACACTTAAAACTCTATCTCATTTCATATTTTGATAGTTGGGTTATATATATCCATTGAAGTATTGAATTTATTAATCTAAAACACTATTTTAGGCTGCTTTGTCGGGGCCTCCCTTATAGTAATTAGCTACCTTTCCTCTAAGACTTGAATCAGTAAAAGCTTTTCTATGAGTGAGTACCATTCTGTTATGTTTCTACTTTTGGTTTGTTTCTGTTATGGTCACCATTCAACTGTTGATTTGTTTTTGTTCTTGGATTGTTTCTTTTATGGTTTGTTTATATTATGGTGATATTCATCTTGGTGTTGAGGGCTTTGATAATAGGCTTGTGAATCATTTTGTTGCAAAGTTTAAGAGGAAGAAAAATTCAAGATTCAATGAATGGGTTTTGGAGTGAAATGGTGATTTAGTTGTAAGTTGCTATGTAGTTCCAATTTGTCCTGTAGATAAGGGGATAAGGATAAGATAGTAATTAGTTTTCTGTAACAATTAAAAATACTTGGTTTAAGTTTTCTATAATATTTAGAACTATATATCATATCAATTTCTGTAATATTTAGCACTCTATTTCATATCAATTTCTAGTTTTGATAGTTAGGTTATATATAGTCTTTCAACTATTCAATTTGTTGATCTAAAACGCCAAAATTGAAAACTATCAATATTTCAATTAGGCTATTTGAAGTGGAGCAACTGCTGGAGCAAAGTTTAATAAGTGAGCAACATATGTTGGTCTTTTGTGTATCCATTATGTTGTTATTGGTCTTCTTTATTACAATTGATAATGAGAATTATTTAAGTTGTATACTTTTGCCCTAACAATAGTATAACCAATTATTTTTTTATACTTTTTAGGTTAAATCATAGTGAAGAATATGGAATCATCCTCTACTCATGGTAAGTCCAATCCAGCATAAAATTATTTTTCTTCTTTTCAAGCATATGATGGGAATATTCAATATAACTGTATGTTTTGCTGTAGAATATTTAAAGAGGAAGGAATTTTTAAAATAAAAAGAACATCTTGTTGATGTTAAGAGTAATATTACTTCTTGAAACAAAGCACCACTTGTTGTACGTGATATAATTGGAAAATATTTGCAACAACAAACAAAAAAGAAAAAGGAAAATAAATAGGCTTATGATATATCTTTTAGAGATGATGAAGCGCCATAAGTATTAGATAAAGGAAAAAAGAAAAGCTACTATTGACATAAATTCTTATCTTTCTCCAAGAACTACTCCTGGTTCTCAACCTAGTCTAAAAAGTTATATAGTTGATAAGGATGTTGTTTTGCGATGTAAAAGAGCATAGGTTAGATGGTTCTATCATTCATGTATGTCTTTAAATGTTGTAAATTCACTATATTTTCAAGAAGCAATTGATGCTACAATAGCAATAGGTCCAGGATTTAAGGTGCCATCTTATTATGAGCTGCATATGTCTTTGCTTCAAAATTTAAAAAAGGAATGTCAGTTAATTATGGATACATATAAATCTAGTTAGGAATCAACAAAATGCATTATTATGGCAGTTGGGTATACTGATTAAAGACAATGAACCTTGATTTGGAACAACTTTTATCAAGTTTGTTGATGCTTTTGACATGAAAAAAGTGATAATGCTTCATTTAAATTATTCTTTGAACTTGTCGAGTGAGTTGGACTAAAGAATGTTGTGCATTTTGTTACAGAGAATATAGCTAGTTATGTGTCAGTTGGGTACTTATTACAATTAAAGTAGGGGCATATTTATTGGTCTCCATATGCTACTCATTGTATAAATCTTATTTTAAAAGATATTGGTGGTATGGACTATATATCTAGTCTTGCTTCACGCGCATCTAAGATCGCAATTTTTGCGTATAATCATGTCATATTTTTGTCTTGGTTAAGAATGCAAGAAGATTAAGTTAAGATCATACATCTCGCTACTACCAAGTTTGCAGCTACATTTATTACTTTGAAAAGTGTTTATGAACATAAGCAACTATTTCAAAATTTAGTAACAAGTAAACACTTTTCAAGTCATAAATTATCAAAGAGTGAAAAAGGAAAAGAAGTTTGTGTTATTATTCTAGATAA
>JANZLX010157198.1:0-10172 GCA_025531955.1 Erythroxylum orinocense
CAAAAACCTAACTTGAGCGTCGGAGGGGCTAATCGGGACATCACCCCCGACGTGCCTTGTTTATCTTGCAGGTATCCTATTCGAGGACAGCGATCAATCCATGAATCCAGACGGCAACGTTCCGTTCAGTCAGAATCAGGCTGAACCACACTTTATGATTTTGTAAGCTTACTTTTGATTGCCTTATGTTTTATAAAAGATTTTAATGTATGAACTTTTGATAATATTATTGAAATTAAATTGAGTTAAGATTGCCTTGAGCGGAGTTTAAAGTCCTGAAGTTGTGGTTGGATGTGAATATAGAAGTGTGTTTAGAAGTGTTTGCAGCTTTTGGGATTTTTAAAACACAATCGTTATGTTGCCCAATTTTTTTAAAAAAAAGAAGAATAGATATTCAGTTAGCCTTGCATAGTCGGATTAATGATACCGTAAGTGTCCTTAGCCCGGTTATGCGGCGGTTGTCATGAGCCCGATGTGATACCGGGTTGTGACACATGTTTTCAACATGCACTTAATATTTTAACGAAAGAAGTAATTTTATTAATCTTATAAAACACAAAATTGCACGTAAAATATCATATATATAAAAAATACAATTTAAACATGCATCTAAGATGTATATCAACTATATAAATCAAGAATGCAACTTATGAACTCATAATTATGTTATATGCATAAAATATAAAGTTCTATTTGATTCTAGTTATTGATCTTTATAATCTAAAATAATATTTCTAAATTTTTGGATATTAATTAAATTAAACCTATTGATTCTTAAATAAATTAAGTTCTTATTCTAAACAGAAAATTGATTTGATTTGAAATTAACTTTCAAATTCAATTGAAAACTATTTCTATCTTTAATCCTTCAACAAAATTTAATTGAAAATAACATTTACTAATTATGTTTTTATTATTATAATTTAGAAAAGCTCCTTTTTTCGGAATTTACAAGACATTCTAATCCAATTAGAATACTATTTCTAATATAATTAGAAACTACTTTTTTTCAGTTAGAAAATTAGTTTTTAATACTAAATGGAAATCGCTTTCAAAATTAAAAAAATGATTTAAAATTTATTTAAGAAAATCCTTAATATTATTTATTTTAGAGATTGATCTCTTAATTTAGTAGAAAATAGAATCTTAATAAATTAGATTAAAAATATTATAGAAAGCTCAATTTTCTCAATTAATAAATGAAGACACATTTTCAAATTTAATAAGAAACCCTTTTCTAATAAATCAAAAAGCTTATAATTCATACATGAAGAAACAATTTCTAAATAAATAAAATAATAGTTTTCTAAATGATACTAATAAATTTAATTTATCTCAATCAAAATTGAAATAAATAAGATTAATTAAAAACACTTTACTTAATTACTTATAAAAATTTCTCAATTTTATGGAGTCTAGTTAATTAATTTTAATCTAATTAAAATATAATTAATTTTAATTTTATAAAATAATGTTTTAAATATTTATTAGGAATCAATGTAATTATTGACTAATCAAAATGATTCCTTTAATTTTAAAATTGAATATTGAATTTAAATTATTTTAAATTCTATTTTTACTTGTTTTAATTGGATAACGCCTAAAACCAATTATGGAACAAGTTCAAACCTAACCCTATAATACACTATTCTGAGTCACCAAACACCCTATATAAAGTCTTAAGTTTAGGTTATTTTACTTCCAAATACCTTTGTTCTGGGTTAAGGTTACACTTACATTGTAATCAATGAGCGGAATGCCGGGAGGTTTGAACTCAAGTCCAAACATATAGACCTTCTATCTCGGAAACTCTTGACAACATCAAAGAGCTCTGTCAATCCTCAGCAACTTCAGCGTTCTCTAGTTATTAAAGCTGTATTCTCCTTAGGCGTTTTGTTTCGTTAAACAACATTACAGCTCTAGTGTCACATGGTATTCCCCTAGTATCCTCCTGTAAGCTTTAACTATATTCTTGGTATGCCCCCAGTATCTGCTTGCCTTCTTTATAAAAAGCCCTAAAACTAAATCAGAAAAACCATAGTCGCCATTGTTGTTGCCGTTGCCACCACCCATAGCCTACTCCAACCACCTGGTTTTCTTTTCCTGACGAGTTTGTCGTCTTCAATTGACTCACTAGTGCACCAAAGTTGTGCCGCATCATTTGCTACGTTTACGTCTTATCGTCTTCAACTGTCTTTGGACGCAACCCTTCAGCCGCCACTCTAATCAGTTGAAACATGCCACGCCACCAGCCTTCAGTCCGTGTCAGTGGCCAAATTTTTTCAACAACGTCCCACGTCGCCGAAACCATTCTCCATGCTGCCGCGACAAGTGCTGCCTAACTAGAAGAGCTTCTAAAAGTGGCATGCTCCTGCCATCTTTAAGGCACATTTCTAGTAACAAAAGCTCAAAACAAACACGTAAAGCAAGACTTAAAACTCAACATCAGCCATAACAAGCCAGACAATAGTGATTAGTCCATTCATCTTTTACGAACAACTAACGTTGACAAAAGAAGACACTTGTCCCTATCTAGAGCCTTCCTATACTATTATTTAGTAGCCATTGTAACAGACTTAGGGAATCAATGAAAAATCACAGACGCTTTTATCTTCTTGCTCTTTCTCTCTCTCTGTCTCTCTCTAAATTGCTAATGTTCACGAGTGTGTAATAGGAAGCGTGTAAGTGAATTAGAAATATCACATCTGGTATCACAGCCGACAACCCTTGGCGAGATTCAATGGCAAAAAATACAAGAGGAGTGGTTGTACGTTACCTGGAAGAAAGCATGAAGAATCTACTAGAAGCACAAATGTGAAATGAGAAAGAGATTAATAATATCAAATCTTTGGTCTGGCAACTTATGCAAAAGATGGGAAAAGAAGATAGAAGCCACAATAAGAAGTCTAGGAGATAGAGGACGCTATGCTACACCAATGAGGGTTAACAAAATTTAATTCCTGATGTTTGACGGAACAAAGGTAAGAAAGGGGAATTATCAATGCGAACAATTTTTCATGATGGACCACACACCCGAAGAACTGAAGATGAGGATAGCTTCTTTGAACATGGAGCTTGTAGCACAAGAGTGCTACCAACTCATGATTAGGAATTGGAAGGAAGGGAAAATAATGAATTAAGAAGAATTTCTAACCATGTTGTGATAGAGGTTTGACGAGGACATATTCGAGGACCTTATAGGTGACCTAAAGGAGTTAAAACAAGAGGGATCTATGTTAGAATAATGTGCTTTATTTGATAGATATTTGAACAAGCTCTCACTACTTGAAGATTACTTAGTGGAGTTCTTCCTAAAGGGTCTCAAACCAAAACTGGAACTTATTGTTAAAATGATACTCAAATTCTCCATCAAGCATACACCCCTGCACATAAATAGGAGGAGATAGTAGCTGTTAGTATTCCAGCATAATTCGAAAAGGGAGCTAAATTTGGAGGCCTAATAGGGGGAGGGGCAACACTTGCATATAAGGGGACAAGTCACACAACATCGAACACATTTAAACCTCCTTCAAAGATCGGGTTCATATCGACGGTGGGGAACTAAGGGAGCATCAATAAGCCCAACAATAATATAAACCCATAAGGAATAAGAGCAACGAGTAGTAACGAGTTTGATGAAAAGAGGGATAAGGGTTTTTGCTTCTAATGTGATGAGAAGTATTCTTCAAGGCACCATTGCAAGAAGAAAGAATTCCAGCTATACATGGTGGAAAACTGTCAAAGATGATATTGGACACCCCACCCTCGCAAGTCACATGCCTGATGTCTTAAGTGACATCCGAACGTGCATCCCCACGAGGGTGGCACGCTCACACCAGTCAGTCACCATAATCAAACTCATTTCTCCTATTTTAGAATAGATTTTGGGAAACCTCAAACCAGAATTACAATTTGAGTTGCTCAGAACATTTGTTCCCCATTGTTTTAAGTTTCTAATGACACCAAAATCATTCAATTTGGTTCGGAAATCTAAAAGTTATAGCCCAAACATTTTCGAACTTTTATTAAACTGAAACAATACACTATACTCAAATTTCATCTAGAAATTGAAAGTCTTAAAGACTGAAAAAAATCCAATTTTTTTAGATAATTTGTAGCTCCATGTTTCAAGTTTATTTAGAAATAAGAATCATCTAATTTGAAGCTCTACAGATCAACATATCTTTAAAATACTGAAGTATGTTCAGTAAAATATCCAATTCATATGTATGTTTCGTAAAATATTCAATTCATACTCTTCCAACCGATACCCTTACTTTGATTCCATCAATCTTTTCCAAATCAATACCAAAAGCTATAAATTTTTATGAAGAGATAGAGAAATGTGTTAGGAATCTATTGGTTCAAAATCAAGTCATTTGAAGGTCAGATGACAAAGTTATGACCAAAAGAGTCAGAGGTGTTCAAGTTTGGGGAGACCTGCGTGCGTGATGTCACGATCGCGACTTACGCGAAAATCCACAAAGTCATGATCGCAACTTCCTTGTTTTTCTTCCTCATACCTTTTTTTGGTAAAAAGGGCATAACTTTCACAGGAGATATTGGATTAAGTCATTCAATGACGGTTTTAAAGAGTATTTCTAGATCTACAACTTCCATCAAGACTCTGAAAAGATATTTTGCCTCCAAAAGGGTCAAAATTTCAAATCAATGCAGCTGTTATGTATGTCCATCCTATGCGGCCTCACAAACTACTAATGATCATATTTCTCAACTTCGATATCCAAAAATTTCATACTATATAGCATTAGAAAGCTAGAAAGTTAAAATATAACTTCCAAGAAGATGTCTAATTCAGCCTAGATTAATACAGTTTTTCACCTGAAGTCAAAACAAAAAATTTTACCCCTATAGAAAACTTGAAAATGCAATGAACAATTTGGAAATGCATTAGCAAAACACAATAACATTTAATTAACATCAAAGGATAAAATTTTTGTAAAGTTTTAATGGACATTTCAAGTCATAATACATCAATATCTCAAAATCCCAAAATACAAAAGATACATGAACAATAATTTGCGCAAAATGCAACTAAAGCCTTGTGGTTACAAATCTAGCTTAAAACACAAAAGGATGCAAATTTTAGAGTGAAGTCTCGACTCTCTTTTACTCGAACTCTTACTCTTCACCTGAAGATAAGATGAAAAGGGGGTGAGCTTATAGCTCGTGGATAACAATTTTATCACTAGAAATAAGCAAAAACCCTTGAAATATTTATTTCTATGAAAAAATTCACATTGAAATCCATGCAACACATATTTCCCAAATTCATAACTTATCAAGCAATTCATAAACATCAAGAATAATGGATTCATCAAACTTGTCACAAATTATAAACACATAAGCACAACGGAATGGTTTGGGTGGATCTACAAACAGAACGTACTACATATTTCCACATAATGGTCTTGTGTATCCATGAACATAATGTACTATCGCAATCCCACTTAATGGTCTTGCGTAGCCATAAACTTAGGGGAGTCTGCGAAGGAGCTCCATGCCACTGGCGAGTAGGTGGGAGAAGCCTTTAGTCAAAGTGTACTTGACTTAACTTAGGGGACGACCACAAATCCACATAATCATGCATTTCGCATCTTGTAAACATATTGCCCAAAATAACACATTTCCGAAAAGTGATTTCATAAACATAGTATCTTTTCAAAAATTATTTTCACATTCTTTTTATAGATCATCAACATGATATCCATATACCAAACTCTTGGCACTTTTTTTCAGAGCATTCAAAGAGCAATAAATGCATATTTATAACACAATTGAAAACATTTATCTTTCTTGATTTGAAAGAAACATTAATGGCTTATTACTCAATTATAAAAATGTAACCCACTTGAGTTTCCTTTCGTATAACTTGCTTAAATGTGCATCTTCTCTTGCTCTTCTTGTCTTTCTTGATTTCCTTTTCATAAGAAAAAATCTCAAATTCAATAGAGTTGCTAAATTGAAAACCCACAAAGTATATTCAATAAAATTGATCCTAGAATACTTAAACCTATGCATTTCCAAAGCTTTATGAAGCAAAACCCTTCTAAAAATCTAAATGATGAAAATTCAAACTTACCGTTAATCTTCACCAAATAACAAGATTGTTAGCTCAAAACCTAACTTAACCTCCTTCCTTTCTTATAAAAACCGAAACATTTAACTCTCTTTTTCTCATTTTTGGTGTTCGCTTCTTCTTTCTATCTTCAATTCACGTTTTTCCTCCTCTCCAAAGCAAAACAACATTTTCCTCTTCCTATTTTACCCTTAATGAATGCTAAAGTTCCACTTTACCCTTCCTTTATACCTTATGTCTTTTTAAACTTAAGTGATCTTCCAAAAATACCTTTGAATATTCTTATTACATTAACAGTTTAATTCCATTAACCCATAAAATAAATCTTACTAACTTTGACATAATAGCCCAACATTTCTCCCCCTTAAAAGAATTTCATCCTCGAAATTATCACCTGAATCATTGAAGAGATACGGATACTTCTCCTTCGTTGCTTCCAAAGGTTCCCATGTGGCCCCTTCTATAGAATGGTTTCTCCACATAACTTATACTAGCTAAACTGTCTTGTTCCTAAAGACCTTCTTCTTAGTGTCCAAGATCTCCACAGGAGTCTCCTTATAAGACAAATCGTCTCTTAATTGAACCTTAGTGGTCTGAATGATGTGAGAGGGATATTTCCTCAACATGGAAACATAAAAAATATCATTTATCTGAGACAATTCCGATGGTAGTGCCAACCTATAGGCTAGTGGTCCAATCCTTAAAACAATTTCATAAGGACCCTCATATCTCGGGCTGAACTTGCCCTTATTGCCAAACCTTATTACTCCTTTCCAAGGAGATGTCTTAAGAAAGACTTTCCGACCAACTTTATACTCCATCTCCTTTCGATGTGCATCAGTATAGCTCTTCATTATATCTTGAGCTACTTTCAACCTCTATTTAACTAAATTGACCGTGTCAGCTATCATCTGAAGTAACTCTGGTCCTATCAGTTTCCTTTCTCCTTCCTCATCCCAGCATATCGGAGTTCTGCATCTTTTTCCATACAATGCTTCATAAGGAGTTATTTGAATGCTCTAATGGTACGAATTATTGTAAGAAAATTTGACCAATAGAAAATGCTTATCCTAAGCTCTTTTAAAATCCATCACACGTGCCTTGAGCATTCCCTCAATGGTTCGAATAGTCCTCTCAGATTGACCATCTATCTGGGGGTGAAAAGCCGTGCTAAAATTTAACTTGATTCCTAGAGCCTTTTGTAAGCTTCCCCAAAATTTCGATGTAAATCGAGGATCCCTATCAGAAACTATAGAGTCGGGAATCCCATGTAGTCTCATTATCTCATCAATATACTTCTTTGTTAGCACATGTAGAGAATTAGTCTATTTAATTGCCATAAAATAGGTTGAATTCGTCAAACGATCAACAATAACTTATATGGCATCATGCTTCTTATTAGTCTTGGGCAAACTTGTCAGAAAATCCATAGTTACCCTTTGCTACTTCCACTCAGGAATGGACAATGGCCTTAACTTGCCTGAAGGTGCCTAATGTTCAGCCTTAACTTGCTGACACACTAGACACTTGCTTGCATGTTCTGCTACATCCCTCTTCATGCCTTTCCACCAGAAATGCTCTCTCAAATCTCTATACATCCTGGTGCTATGTGGGTACATGGCATAAAGTGCCTTATGTGCCTCATCCAGTATTTCACCCTTCACTTCTTTGACATTCGAAATACAAAGTCTATTTCCTACCACTATCAGTCCATCATCCCTCATAACCACTTCATATTTCTTGCCATTCTTAACTTCTTCTCGGGGTTTGTTCAATTCTACATCTTCTGCTTGTAACTCCTTAATGTTCTCCCTGAGTATCGGTCTCACTCAGAAATTAGCAATAATATAATTACGTTCCTCCTGTTTCAAGCTTTTTCTAAGCTTAGCCATCTCTTCCAATAACGGCAAATAAATTGTCTGAATGTGAGCTATGAAGGATTTCCTACTCAAGGCATCTACCACTACATTTGCCTTTCTTAGACAATACTCAATCAGCAAGTCATAATCCTTTAATAAATCTAACCACCTTCTCTGTCTCAAATTCAACTCTTTTTGGCTCAGTAAGTACTTGAGACTTTTATGATCTGTAAAAATTCTCTTCTAAACCCCATACAGATAATGTCCCTAAATTTTCAAAGCAAAGATTATTGCTGCTAATTCCAAATCATGAGTCGGGTAATTCAACTCATAAGGCCTTAGTTGCCATGAAGCATAAGCTATCACCCTATCCCCTTACATCAACACACAACCCAAACATTTTGTTGAAGCATCACTACAAACTGTATAACCCTAATCTCCCATAGGTAAAGTCAGAACTGGAGCACTTGTCAATCTGTGCTTAGGCTTATCAAAGCTCTTCTAGCATTCATCACTCCAGATAAACTTCTGATTCTTTCTCAATAACTTGGTCAGTGGAGCAGTTATCATAGAGAATCCTTCTCAAACCTCCTATAATAACTCGCCAGACCTAGAAAACTCCTTACTTCTGTCACTGTCTTGGGTGCATGTCACTTCACCACTGCTTCAATTTTTCTCGGATCAACATGTACCCCAGCCTTAGAAATTACATGCCTAAGGAATACCACCCTATGAATCCAAAACTTACCCTTATTGAACTTAGCATAAAGTTCCTTCTCCCTTAGTGTCTGCAACACTACCTTGAGATGTTGCTCATATTCCTCTTCGTTTTTGGAATAAACCAGAATGTCATCTATAAACACTACGACAAACTGATCTAGATACTCCTTGAAGACCCAATTTATAAGATCCATAAATAAAGCTGGAGCATTGGCCAATTCGAATGGCATGACTAGGAACTCGTACTGCCTATAATGAGCCCTAAAGGATGTCTTGCTTACATCAAACTCCTTGATTTTGAGTTGACGATAGCCTGACCTAAGATCAATTTTGGAAAAGGCCTTTCTCCCTACAACTGATCAAACAGATTATCAATCTGGGGTAGAGAATACTTGTTCTTAATAGTCACCTTGTTGAGTCTCAGTAGTCAATACATATCCACCATGTTTGATCCTTATTTTTAACAAACAGAACTGACATTGCCCATGGTGACAAACTCAGTCTTATGTACCCCTTCTCTAACAATTGTTCCTTAAGCTCCTTCATCTTAGCTAGAGCCATTCTATAAGGTGGTATAAAGATGGGTGCAGTACTGGGAATCAAGTCGATAGCAAACTCGATTTCCTTCACCAGTGGTAAACTTGGTAAGTCTTCTGAAAACACGTATGAAAATTCCCTCATAATCGAAAGATCTTCTAACTTTCCTTCATTCACATCGATATTCACGACGTGTGCTAAGAATACTTGACACCCTTTCCTCATCATTCTGTCAGCTAACAAGGCTGAAACAATCATTGGTGATGGTGTCCTTCTATCTCCTCTAAAAATCACCTTCTCACTATTACCATGATCAAACTTTGCTGTTTTAAGGCCACAATGTGACTTCGCACAATATTTCTCCGTAGAATCCATTCCCAATATCACATCTAGACTATTTAACTCCAACAACAACAAATCCACTACCAGTTTAACTCCCTCAATAAACAATTCACAATCTTTATACACTTGACTCATTATCACATTCCTCCTTAGAGGAGTACTAATAATCAGAGGACTATCCAATGACACAAACTTAACATAATGTAAAATCATGCTTGTAGAAGTAAAGGAATGTATGGAGCTAGAAACAATCAATATATATACCGCAGAATTTAGTAACTGAGCCACACCCGTGACAACTTCAGGTGTGGTTGTAGCCTCATCCCTAGTCATAGTAAACACCCTGGCCTGTGCCTGAACCCTTGGCCTCCCTAGAGGAATAGACTTCCTCGCTGCTGTAGAACTACCACCTTAGTGACTGGCCTGGTTCTCATTGTTTTTGCTCTCCTTGGGGCTTGCAACTGCAACCCCCTTGCCTTGTTACATGGGGACATTCCCTGATCATGTTTCCCTTCTCTCCACATCGAAAACATGCTCCAAGTAACTTAAAACACTCTCCTATATAAAGCTTTCCACAATGCTCACAATGAGGGGGGGGGGGGGGTTTTTTTTCC
>JANZLX010157198.1:10182-30417 GCA_025531955.1 Erythroxylum orinocense
AGGGGCCTGCTCCTCTCCATCCCTCTTTTGCCTCCTGTAGTTGAGGCTTGCGCGGACACTACCTTTGTCTACTTGCTCTTAGCGAAGGCACTACTCCCTACCTCACTCTGTTTGTGGATTCTCTTCATACCCCTCTCAGGCATTGAAGCACTCATCCCGTTCTTAGAAGACTGCTCCACGTTCTTCCTCTTCTTATTCACTTCATATTTTATATTCTTCAATTGTTGGTAGTCATAGAAGTTATGGATCAGGACTTTCTCTTTGATCCCTAAATGAATTCCTCCCTCAAACTTATGACACTTGTCCTCCTCGTTAGCAGCAATGTTGTTCGCATACTGTGACAACTGGGTGAAGTTCAGCTCACACTCACTCACATTCATATCCCTCTATGTGAGATTTAGGAACTCCCTATCCTTCTCTTAGACAAAGACCCTCGAGAAGTACTTCCTCCTAAAAGCTTCCAAAAAGTCTCTCCATGTCAATACCAGTGGTATGACCTGACTGTGGGGCACTGACTACCCCAATATAGTGTGTCTCCCTGCAGCAAAGTAATTGCATAGTCTAACTTCCCCTCATCAGAGCACTTCATCTGAATCAAGACACTCTCTGTCCTCTTCAACCAGGCTTTAACCTCTTCCGGATTTATAGTCCCATTGATATCTATAGCTCCATACTTATGGACCTTATCATATTGTCCACTCCTAACCACTAGAGCTTACATCGAAACTTGTGCCCCTTGGCCCATGACATATGTGAAAGCTTAAGCAAAGGCTTGAAAGAAATGCGGATTCATAGGGTTTGCTTGAGGCATAGGAGGAGGCAGTGGAGGCACCTCAAGTTATATACTAGGTGCCTCAGAATCAGGAGCAGAATGTGTCCCAGCATCTTGTGGGACATAAGATTCATCCGTGCTCTCTTGGCGAGAGCTAGATCGAGTCGTAGCTCTTTAAGTTCTTTTTTGAGGTGACATTTTCACTCCTTCAATTAAAAACCATTAAAAACCTTTAATTCATGTAAAACAATTTCAAATAATGTAAAACAATTCAAATCATATAAAACAATTTCAAATAAGCTGAAACAATTCAAAACAATGTATGTTCATTTCATGTCCTAAACTACCCATTTTATGCTTAAGATATTTCTAAACATAGTCGCTCTAATATCATAAGTGTTGGACACCCCGTCCTCACAAGCTACATGCCTGACGTCCTAAGTGACATCTAAATGCGCATCCCACAAGGGTGGCGTGCCTACACCAGTCAGTCATCATAATCAAACTCATTTATCCTATTTCAAAATAAATTTTGGGGAACCTTAAACTGGAATTACAATTTGACTTCTTTAGAACATTTCTTCCTTAATGTCTTAAGTTTCTAATGACACCAAAATCATTCAATTTGGTTTAGAAATTTGAAAGTTATATTCCAAACATTTTCGGACTATTATTAAATTTAAATAGTACACTATACTAAAATTTCATGCAAAAATCGAAAGATTTAGAGACTAAAAAAATATTCAATTTCTTCAGATAATGTGTAGGAATATGTCTCTAGTTTATTTAGAAACAATAATCATCTCATTTGGAGCTATACATATCAAGATATCTTTTAAATACCGAAATATGTTCAATAAAATATCCAATCATACTCCTCCAACCGATACCCTTACTTTGATTCAATCAATCTTTTCCAAATCAATACCAAAAGCTATAAAGTTTTATGGAGAGATAGAGAATTGCGTTAGGAATCTATTGGTTAAAAAATCAGGTCATTTAAAAGTCGGATGACAAAATTATGGCTAAAAGAGTCACAGGTATTTAGGTATGGGAAGACCTGCGGGTCGCGATCGCGACTTACGTGCGATGTTTCCATGGCGACATGGGCGAAAATCCGCAGAGTCACGATCGCGACTTCCTTGTTTTTCTTCCTTATACCTGTTTTGGTAAAAAGGGCATAACTTTTATTAGAGATATCAGATTAAGGTTATTCAAAGACAGTTTTGAAGAGGACTTCTAGACTACAATTTAATGAAGACTCCGAAAATATATTTTGCCTCCAAAAGGGTCAAATTTTCAAATCAATGCAGTTGTCCCGTATGTCCATGCTATGTAGCCTCAGAAACTTCTAATGATCATATCTCTCAACTTTGATATCCAAAAAGTTCATACTATATAGCATTGGAAAGCTAGAAAGATAAACTACAACTTGCAAGAAGATAACCCTATCTAATTCAGCCTAGATTAATACAGTTTTTCACCTAAAGTCAGAACACAAATTTTTATCCCTATGGAAAACTTGAAAATGTATTAAACAGTTTGGAATTGTCATGGGCAAAACATAATTACATTTCATTAACATCAAAAGATAAAAGTTTTACAAAGTTTTAACAGACATTTCAAATCATAATACATCAATATTTCAAAATCCCAAAATACAAAAGATACATGAACAATAATTCGCTCAAAATGCAACTAAAACCTTGTGGTTACAAATCTAGCTTAAAACAAAAAAGATGCAAATTTTAGAGTGATTCCTTAACTCTCGTTTACTCGATCTCTTGCTTGTCACTTGAAGATAGGATGAAAAAGGGGTAAGCTTATAACTCGTGGGTAACAATTTTAAAAAAAAAACAAGCAAAAACCCTTGAAATATTTATTTCTATGGTAAAATTCACATTGAAATCCATGCAACACATATTTCCCAAATTCAAAACTTATCAAGCAATTCATAAACATCAAGAATAATGAATTCATCAAACTTGTCACAAATTATAAACACATAAGCATATCGGAATGGTTTAGGTGTATCTACAAACAGAATGTATTACACATTTCCATATAATGGTCCTGTGTAGCTGTGAACAGAACATACTATCACAATCCCAGTTAATGTTCTTACACAGCTATGAACTTAGGGGAGTCTGTGAAGTAGCTCTATGCTACTAGTGGGTAGGCGGGAGAAGCCTTTAGTCAAAGTGCACTTGACTTAACTTAGGTGACCATCACAAACCCACATAATCATGCATTTCACATCTTGCAAACATATTCCCCAAAATAACACATTTTCCAAAAATGATTTCATAAACATAGTATCTTTTCAAAAATCATTTTCACATTCTTTTTATAGATCATCACCACAATATCCACATACCAAGCTCATAGCACTTTTTCAAAGCATTCAAAGAGCAATAAATGCATATTTATAACACAATTGAAAACATTTAACTTTCTTGATTTGGAAGAAACATTAATGGTTTATTACTCAATTATAAAAATGTAACCCACCTTGAGTTTCCTTGCTTATAACTTGCTTAAATGTGCCTCTCCTCTTACTCCTCCTGTCATTCTTGATTTCCTTTTCATAAGCAAAAATCCCAAATTCAATAGGGTTGCTAAATTGAAAACCCACAAAGCATATTAAATAAAATTGATCCCAGAATACTTAAACCCATGCATTTCCTAAGATTTATGAACCAAAACCCTTCCAAAAATCCAAATGATGAAAATTCGAACATACCTTGAATCTTCACCAAATAACAAGATTGTTAGCTCAAATAGAAGCTCTTCTCTTCATCTTTCTTTTTCTCTTCTTGAACAACCTCAAATTCTCTCTTGAAAACTAAGAAATGAAGAAAACCTAACTTAACTTCCTTCTTTTCTTTCAAAAACAGAAACATTTAACTCTCCTTTCTCATTTTCAGTGTTCTCTTCTTCTTTCTATCTTCAATTCACGTTTTTCCTCGTCTCCAAAGCAAGGAAACATTTTTCTCTTCCTATTTTACCCTTAATGAATGCTAAAGTTCCACTTTACCGTTCTTTTATACCTTATGTCTTTTTAAACTTAAGTGATCTTCCAAAAATACCCTTGAGCATTCTTATGACCTTAACACTTTAATTCCATTAACCCATGTAATAAATCCTAAAAACTTTGACATAATAATTAACTCCAAAAATAATTAATCTACCAAAACTTCAAAAATTATTTTAAATCATGCTTAATAAATAAATAAAATAAAAAAATTTCGGAGCCCCAACATTTCTCCCCCTCTTAAAAGAATTTCGTCATTGAAATTCTTACCGGAATCATGGAAGAGATATGGATTCTTCTCCTTTATTGCTTCCAAAGGTTCCCATGTGGCCTCTTCTATAGAATGGTTTCTCCAAGTAACTTTTACTAGCTAAACTGTCTTGTTCCTAAAGACCTTTTCCTTAGTGTCCAAGATCTCCACAAGAGTCTCATTATAAGTTAGATCATCTCTTAATTGAACCTTAATGGTCTAAATGATGTGAGACGGATCTGATCTATATTTCCTCAACATGGAAACATAAAAAATATCATGTATCTGATACAATTCCGGTGGCAGTGCCAACTTATAGGCTAGTGGTCCATTCCTGTCAACAATTTCATAAGGACCCTCATATCTTGGGCTCAACTTGCCCTTCTTGCTAAACCTGATTACTCCTTTCCACGGAGATGTCTTAAGAAAGACTTTCTCACCAAGTTTATACTCCATCTCCTTTCGATGTGCATCAGTATAGCTCTTCATTCTATCTTGAGCTGCTTTTAGTCTCTGCTTAACTAGATTGACCTTGTCAACTGTCATCTAAAGTAACTCTGGTCCTCTCAATTTCCTTTCTGGTTCCTCATCTAGCATATCGGAGTTCTACATCTTTTTCCATACAATGCTTCATAAGGAGCCATTTGAATGCTCGAATGGTATGAATTATTGTAAGCAAATTCGACCAATGGAAAATGCTCATCCCAAGCTTCTTTAAAATCCATCACATATGCCCTGAGCATTCTCCCAAAGGTCCGAATAGTCATCTCAGATTGACCATCTATCTGGGGGTGAAAAGTTGTGCTAAAATTTAACTTGGTTCCTAGAGCCTCTTGTAAGCTTCCTCAAGATCTCGAAGTCAATCGAAGATCCCTGTCAAAAACTATAGAGTAGGGAATCCTATGTAGTCTCACTATCTCATCAATATACTCCTTTGTTAGCACATGAGAATCAGTGTGTTTAATTGCCATAAAATGGGCTGACTTTGTCAAACAATCAACAATAACCCATATGGCATCATGCTTCCTACTTGTCTTGGGCAAACCCATCAGAAAATCCATAGTTACCCTTTTCCACTTCCACTCATGGATGGACAATGGCCTTAACTTCCCTGAAGGTGCCTAGTGTTTAGCCTTGACTTGCTGACACACTAGACACATGCTTGCATATTTTGCTACATCTCTCTTCATACCTTTCCACCAGAAATGCTCTCTCAAATCTCTGTACATCCTGGTGTTACCTAGATGCATGGCATAAGGCGCATTTTGTGTCTCATCTAGTATTTCAACCTTCACTTCCTTGACATTTGGAATACATAATCTATTTCTTACCACTACCTATCCATCATCCCTCACTACCACTTCAGATTTCTTTTCATTCTTAATTTCTTTTCAGAGCTTGTTCAATTCTGCATCATATGCTTGTAACTCCTTAACTTTCTCCCTGAGTATCGGTCTCAGTTTGAAATTAGCAATAATATAACCAGGTTCCTCCCGTTTCAAGCTTATTCTAAGGTTACCAATCTTTTTCGATAATGACAAATAAATTGTGTGACCATGAGCTATGGAAGATTTCCTACTCAAGACATCCGCCACTACATTTGCCTTTCTTGGATGATACTTAATTAGCAAGTCATAATCCTTTAATAACTCTAACCACCTTATCTGTCTCAAATTCAACTCTTTTTAGCTCAGTAAGTACTTGAGACTTTTATGATTTGTAAAATTCCTCGTCTGAACCCCATTCAGTTAATGTCTCCAAATTTTCAAATTGAAGATTATTGCTGCTAATTCCAGATCATGAGTTGGGTAATTCAACTCATAAGGCTTTAGTTGTCGTGAAACATAAACTATCACCCTGTCTCCTTCCATCAACACATAACCTAAACCTTTTCTTGACGCATCACTATAAACTATATAACCCTTATCTCCTATAAGCAATGTTAGAATTGGACCACTTGTCTGTCTATGCTTAAGCCCCTCAAATCTCTGCTGGCATTCATCACTTCAAATAAACTTCAGATTCTTCCTTAATAACCTGGTTAGTGGAGCAGTTATCAAGGAGAATCCTTCCACAAACCTCCTATAATAACCTGCCAGACCCAGAAAACTTCTTACTTCTGTCACTGTCTTGGGTGCATGCTACTTCACCACTGCTTTAATTTTCCTCGCATCAACATGTACCCCATCCTCTGAAATTACATATCCAAGAAATACCGCCTTATGAAGCCGAAACTCACACTTGCTGAACTTAGCATAAAGTTCCTTCTCCCTTAGTGTTTGTAACACTACCCGGAGATATTCCTTATGTTCCTTTTCACTCTTGGAATAAACCAGAATGTTATCTATAAACATTATGACAAACTAATCCAGATACTCCTTGAAGAACTTATTCATAAGATCCATAAACGCAGCTAGAGCATTGGTCAATCTGAATGGCATGACTAGGAACTCATAATGTCCATAACGAGTCCTAAAGAATGTATTGCTTACATTAGACTCCTTGATTTTGAGTTAATGATAGCCTAACCTAAGATCAATTTTGGAAAAGACCTTTTCTCCCTACAGCTGGTCAAACAGATCATTAATTAGGGATAAAAGATACTTGTTCTTAATAGTCACCTTGTTGAGTCTCCAGTAGTCAATACACATCCATCATGTTCCATCATTCTTTTTAACAAACAGAACCGACGCTCCCCATGGTGACAAACTCTGTCTTATGCACCACTTCTTAAACATTTCTTTCAACTATTCCTTAAGCTCCATCAGCTCAACTGGAGCCATTCTCTAAGGTGGTATAAATATGGGTGTAGTACCGGTTATCAAGTCGATAACAAACTCAATTTCCCTTACCGGTGGCAAACTAGGCAAGTCTTCTGGAAACACGTCCAGAAATTCCCTCACAATTGAAAGATCTTCTAACTTCCCTTCATTCACATCGGTATTCATGACGTGTGCTAAAAAGGCTTCACACCCTTTTCTCATCATCCTATCAGCTAACAAAGCCCAAACAATCTTGGGTGATGGTGTCCTTTTTTCTCCTCTAAAAGTCACCTTCTCACCATTATCAAGATCAAACTCTGCCTCTTTAAAGCCACAATGTAACTTTGCACAATATTTCTCCATGGCATCCGTTCCTAATATCACATCTATACCCTTTAACTCCAACAGCAACAAATCCACTTCTATTTTAGCACCCTCAACGAACAATTTACAATTTTTATATACTTGACTAATTATCACATTCCTCCCTAGAGGAGTACTAACAATCAACGGACTATCCAATGGCACCAAATTAACATTATGTAAAATCACGCTTTCAGAAGCAAAGGAATGCATAGAGCCAGAATAGCCTTCCTCGGTGACTGGCCTAGTTTCCACTGTTTCAGCTCTCCTTGGGGCTTACAACTGTGCCCCTGAAGTAAATCACTTGTTAATATAGGAATCACATAAAGTATACAAAACACACAAGAAGGGGCATTGAATTGTTAATCTTTTCTAGACTACAAATCTTTTCATATTTCTTGAAAAACTTTTTCAACTATCAATTGAATACTAAAGGCACCATTCTAAAGTTGATATGTATTTGAATCACAACTAATTTTTGTCTAACAACAAGAAAAATAAAGTGTAGAGTTAGAGAATAAACACCGCGATTTTATACAGGTTCACCCTAAACCTTGGGCTACGTCCAATCCTCAGAGTTCGTTTGAGATTTCAATACGTTACTCAAATTTTCAAGTATTCTTTTTTCCTTCTAGAGCCTCTTCAGGTCTATTTCACAAAGTATTCTTTTTGCTATCTTAGCCTTTCCAGGCTTTAACCTTTTCTTTCTCTCACTAGAAAGATATTGTGAACTTTTCGTTACAATAGTATTTGCTTTCTTGTTTTGCACTTTGAATACAAAACTTTTCTAAGTAATTCAACAACTTGTTTTTTTAAGTCTTTGACTAGGAATAGTATTTATAGCCTAAATCTCCAACTACTTCTTGAAAAAGAAACTGCTTCTTGTTTCTTCTAGAAACCATTATTTAGTTGAGTTTTATAACTAAGTCCAACTAACTAACCGACTGATGTTCTAGCGTATCTTCTATTTGGTATCGTCTAATTTTTGTTGCTTCATCTATGATGACGTGTCGTTTGTGTTTTTCTTCATCTGTGTTTTTACTTCTTCTCTGATGATGTGTCATCTGTGTTTTGCTTCTTTTGTAATGACGTGTCGCCTGTGTTTTGCTTCATTTGTGCTTTGCTTCTTCTGTGTTTTGCTTCGTCTGTGATTGGCTTCTTCTATGTTTTGCTTCGTTTGTGTTTTTTCTTCTTTTGTGGTGAATTGTCGTCTGTGTTTTGCTTCTTCCGTGTTTTGCTTTGTTTGTGTTTTGCTTCTTTTGTGATTTGCTTCGTCTATGTTTTTTTTATGCTACTTACATTTTTCTGCACACTTAATAAACTTATCAAAACAATTCATTTATTTTTACGGTTATTATTATTTGATTGTCACCAAAATTAATAGAAGTGAAGTCTTTTTGATTTGACAATCTCCCCCTTTTTTATGATAACAAATAATCATAATTTTAGAAAGATATCATGAAATTCAGATGAATATTATTCAGAAGAATAACGAGGCAATAAAACATAAGAAATACACATGCATATATGAAATACATATATGATATATGTAAACAGAAAAACTTGTCTACTTTTCTATCTTCTCTTCTTATCTCCCCATATACTTTCTTTCTTCTTCTCTTCTTTCTTTCTTCTTCTCTTCTCCCCCTATTTGTTATTAATCAAAATTTTAAATGAAGACGCTTCATAATTTCAGGAAACATATGTTGCATTTCAGTGCGGACCATCTTTAGGTCTTGTTCAAAAAGTAACCCGAAGATATGCTACTTCCTCATGAAGATCACCCACTGAGTTACTCAGGTCATCAACTTTAGTATGAATTTCTTCAATTTATTTTACCAAAGCTTCTAGAATTTCCTTTTGTGTGTGACTGACTTCCTCCAAAACAATAGTAGAATCTTGTTGAGGTTCACTCAGTGGATGGAAGTTTTTAGCAACAGATGGTTTTGAAGGTAAAACATCTAAATCTATGATTGTGATAGTAGGAGGTTTGAAGATTTTTTTTCCTTATGGGAGATCAAGATCATCAAGTATAGGTAATTTTGGAACTAGTTATCCAAGAAGGTGTAACACTTCTTTAAATGATGGTACGAAACTTAAAGGTCTAAAATGCATGATCAAATGCACAAAGGTCTCTAAGTTGAAATTGATACCTTTAACCATAATAGTTCTGTACTATCCTTTTGTCACTTTTCCATCAATTTTAAAAGTTGCATCTGTGGTGGAAACTGCACTCTGACTTCCTGTGGTTTTGAGATATGATGTGAAACATAGATACCTTTAGGTTGAGCTGTATTGCACGCCTCATCTATGTTCTTCACAACTGCTTGTCGAGTGATTTGTGCCTTGTCTACACAGCCTTGAGTCATCCATTTTATGTTATGAGATAGCTTTTCTCTAATACATGGACACTCAATGACTTTCCCGATTAAATCAGTGTCACGATAACTGACAGTTTATCTGCCATTGATACCAAGGTGTCATCTACCACCTTTTCATTCTTCCAAAACTCGTATAACTCATTCAAATAGACTATTTCATGAACTTGAAGGAAAATTTTCCACCTAAATGCTTCAATTTCTGGTTCAATGTCCATTTGATTTTGCTTTAAGGAGAAGAAATCAACACGTCTTCCATAGATAATAGATTGCTCCATTTGTGATCTGTAATCGATAAACACTAAACACACAAATGTATTTTGCTTAAAGCAACGATGTTAATATCTGAAGATAAGAATGTGAAACGAAAGAGCTTGAAACTAAGAACAAAGTAATGAAATGTATTGGTTAAGAGCACTACAAAAGTCGATTTCAGAGTATTTCAGGAATATTCTAGAGTAAGAGGTACTCTATAATCTTGAGAAGGTTTCCCTCTTATACTTACTCTTGAAAAGTTACCATCAATAACTTACTGTTATTATTTACTTGAAAACTTACGACTTTTATCTTCTTCTCTTTGTGGATCTTCTGGGTCATAACGCGTCAGATGATTGGTCTTTCAACATTATCATATCCAAATTCCGTCTGATTTCTTTGAATCTATCTTCACTTAAAGGTTTAGTGAAGATATCCGCCTATTGATGATTTGTCTCAACAAATACTGATGATTCTCCTTTGTACATAGTCTCGTAGAAAATGATGTCTAAATTCAATATGCTTTGTCCTCAAGTGTTGTATTTGATTCTTCGATAGATTAATAGCACTTGTGTTGTCACAGAAGATTGAAATTTTTTCTTCTTGTATGGAGTAATCTTTTAACAGATACTTAATCCATAACGTCTGTGAACAACAACTTGTAGCTGATATATATTCAGCTTCTGCAATAGATAGAACAATTGAACTTTGCCTTTTGCTTATCTAGGAAACTAGATTTTGACCAAGGAAGTGACAACCTCCACTTGTACTGTTCCTATCAATCTTATCTCCAGCGTAATCAGCATCACAATAGCCAGTTAACCTGAAATCTTTACCTTTCTCATACAATAAGCAAAGATCAGTAGAAGCTGACAAGTATCTAAAAATTCTTTTAACAACAATACAGTGAGATTCTCAAGGATCTGCTTGAAATCTTGGACACAAACAAACACTATACAATATATCAGGTCTGCTTGTTGTAAGGTAAAGTAGAGAATCAATATATCCTCTGAAAAGAGTTTGATCAACCTTCTTACCTGCTTCATCCTTAGATAAAAGGTTTGAAGGATGCATAGGAGTTGACATTGGTTTTACCTCTTCCATTTTATATTTGACCAACAGTTCTTTAATATATTTTTGTTTATGAATAAAAATCTTTTCTTCAGTTTGCTTAATTTGTAAACCAAGAAAGAATTTTAATTCACCCATTATACTCATTTCAAATTCACTTTTCATCAGATTCTCAAAATTGGAACATAGATTCTTAGAAGTTACACCAAGAATAATATCATCTACATATATCTGAACTATGATGAAATAATTTTTAATACATTTTCTAAATAGATTCTTATCTATTTGACCTCTACTAAACTCATTTTCAATCAGAAAGGAACTTAGACTATCATACCAGGAACGAGGTGCTTGTTTCAATCCATACAAAGCTTTATGAAGTTTATAGACTTAATCTGGCTTATCAAAATCTTCAAAACCAAGAGGTTGCTTTATATAAACCTCTTCATCTATAAAAGCATTCAGAAATGCACTTTTTACATCCATTTGAAATAGTTTTATATCATGACAAACAACATATGCAAGTAAAATCCTAATAGCTTCTAATCTAGCTACAGGAGCATAGGTTTCATTATAATCTATTTCTTCTTGTTGATTATAGCCTTGAGCTACTAATCTAGCTTTATTACGACTTACTCTACCTGATTCATCTAGTTTATTTTAAAAAACCCATTTGGTTCCTATGATTGACTTATAATAATCAAATTATGCTTTAAATCTTCAACTAGCAGAACATTATCAATAGATGCAAAAGAATCTTTACCAACTTTACCGATTCCAACTATTTTGCCTTGCTAGTTATCTCCAAAAGTTACTGATCCTCCATGCTTATTTTGGAGGTCTAGGAACATAGACCTTCTTCCTGTCATATGTCGCGAGCATCCACTGTCCAAATACCATTGGTGTTGGTTGCTTTTCCTTAGGAAGGAGATCTGCAGTAGATTTTATGTCCTTTTTAGGTACCTAGATTTTCTTGGATTCTTTGGGGTTAGTCTTACAATTATTCATAGAATAATAATAAGAAGATTGTTTCTTTTTGTTTCTGTAAAGAACAAAACTCTTATTATGATGAGCAGTGTTATTAGTAAACCCTAAACCACTCTTATCATTGGGGTGTCTATATCTTTCAATCATATCGTTCATGTTTTTCGTACTTTCAGTAAAGGTTGATAAATCTCTTGACAGAGTATTAATCCTTTGTTTCATTTGACTAATTTTCTCAGATGTATCTACAGTCACTTTCTTTTTCATACCGTCTACTTGTTTCTTAAGGCAGACGTTTTCGTTTTCTAACACTTCCTTGTTCTTCAAATTTTTAACAAATTTTCTTTTTAGAGCTCTATATGGCTTTAATATAGCACGTGAATCTTCTAATAATTCTAAATATGCCTCTTGAAGTTTATTAAAATTATAAGTTACCATGTCGTCAATTTCTTTTTCAGCTACTAAGCATATATTTGTTTGTACTGATGCTTTTAAATCGGAATCAAATTCTGATGAATCCAAATCTTCCCAAGTTACCATCATGCTCTTTTTGTTTTCTTTACTTTTCTTCTATTTTCTTCTGAGCAATGGACATTCAGACTTGTAGTGTCCTGGTTTGTTGCACTCATAGTAAATGATAGAGGTTTTCTCGTTCTTGACTTCATCTTAGCTATTCTTCTTAAAATAAAAGTCTTTATTTCCCTTTGCTTTCTTTTTCCACATCCTCCTAATCTTTCTCGAAATGAACAATAGTTCATCATCATCTTCACTTAAATCTTGATCAGATTCACTAGCATCATCATCCTTAGTTTCTTCAATCTTTAATGCTTTTGAAGATGACCTTCTATTCCTCTAGATCTTTTGATTCTTCTGACCAGCCTTTAATGCTATAGATTTATCACTTCTAGTTTTATCTTCTACATTAAACTCTACCTCATGTATCTTCAAAGAACCAAAACAATTCATCTATCTTTAATCTGCTTAAGTCCTTAACTTTTTGCATTGATGTAACTTTGGGTCTCCATCTTTTAGGTGGACTTCTGAGAATCTTTCTGATGTGGTCTTGATTATCATAGATTCTCCCAAAAGCTTTAAGTCCATTGACAATAGTTTGAAATTGTCCAAACATCTGATCAATAGAATCATCCTCTTTCATCTTGAACAGCTCATACTGATGTATAAGAATACTGATCTTGGATAAAGTGTCCCATATCTCCTTTGCAGTTTCGCATCCATGAACTTTATCACATTCACTTCTGCTTAGAGCACAACTCAGAAAGAACTTGGACTTTGATTTTAATTGAAATCGAGCTTTTTGATCAGCTGACCATCTAATACGACGAATGATATTGCCTTCATAGTCTACTGGTATGTATGGTCCATTCTTGATGATATCCCAAAGATCAATATGTGTGGATTCTATAAGGAGCCGCATCCTCTCCTTCCAATAATGATAATCCCCACCATTAAATGCAGGAGGTCTTGTGAACGAGGCACCTTCAGTTATAAAAACATGTGATTCAGCCATGAGTCTTTGTCCTCACTTTGTAAAGGTGGTTATTGGAAATCAAGCTCTGATACCAACTGAAGTAAATCACTTGTTAATATAGGAATCACGTAAAGTATACAAAATACACAAGAAGGGGTGTTGAATTGTGTAATCTTTTCTAAACTACAAATCTTTTGATATTTCTTGAAAAACTTTTTCAACTATCAAATGAATACTAAAGACACTTTGCTAAAGTTGATATTTATTTGAATCACAAGTAATTTTTAACTAACAATAAGAAAAATAAAGTGTAGAGTTAGAGAATAAATGTCGTGATTTTATACTAGTTCACCCCAAACCTTGGGTTATGTCCAGTCCTTAGAGTTCGTCTGAGATTTCACTATATCAAATTTACAAGTATTATTTTTTTCCTTCCAGAGCCTCTTTAGGTCTCTTTCACAAAGTATTGATTCTGCTATCTTAGCCTCTTCAGACTTTAACTTTTTCTTTCTCTCACTAGAAAGATGTTGTGAGCTTTTCGTTACAGTAGTATTTGCTCTCTTATTTTGTACTTTGAATACAGAGTTTTTCTAAGTAATACAACAACTTGTTTTCTTTTTAGTCTTCGACTAGGACTAGTATTTATAGCCTAAGTCTTCAACCACTACTTGAAAAAAAACTGCTTCTTGTTTCTTCCATAAACTATTTTGTAGTTAAGTTCTGTAACTAACTAACTATCTGAAGGTCTAGCATATCTTCTATTTTGTATGATCTATTTTTTTCGCTTCATCTATGATGACGTGTCATCTGTGTTTTGCTTCTTCTGTGTTTTGCTTCGTTTATGTTTTTGATTCTTCTATGATGACGTGTCGTCTGTGTTTTGTTTCTTCTGTGATGACGTGTCGTCTGTGTTTTTCTTCTTCTACGATTTGCTTCGACTGTGATTTGTTTCTTTTGTGTTTTGGTTCATTTGTATTTTTGCTTCTTCTATGATGATGTGTCATCTGTGCTTTGCTTCTTTTGTGTTTTGCTTCATCTGTGTTTTTTTGTGCTACATACATTTTTCTGCACACTTAACAAACTTATTAAAGCAATTCATTTATTTCTAAGATTGTTATTATTTGATTATCACCAAAATTAATAGAAGTGAAGTCTTCTGGACTTAACAACCCCCTTTTTGCCTTGTTACTTAGGGATAGTCCCTGATCATGTGTCCCTTCTCTCCACATCGAAAACATGCTCCAAGTAACTTGAAGCACTCTCCTCTGTGAAGCTTGCGACAATGCTCATATTGGGGCTTCATGTTCCTGCTCCTCTCCATTCCTCTATTGCCTCTTCTAGTTGAGGCTTGCACTGACACTGCCTTTGTCTGCTTGCTTTTAGCAGAGGCACTACTCCCTACCTTACTCTATGTGTGGAAGCTGTTCATACCCCTCTCAGGCATTAGAGTACTTATCCCCTTCTTGAAAGACTGCTATATGTTTTTCCTCTTCTTATTTACTTTATATTTTATACTTTTTAGTTTCTCAGCCTGGAGTGCAGCATCTACCAACTGCTGGTAGTCACAGAAGTTTTGGATCAGGACTTTCTCCTTGATCCCTAAATAAAGTCCTCTCTCAAACATACAACACCTGTCCTCCTTATTAGCAACAATGTTGGTCGCATACTATGACAAATAGGTGAACTTCAGCTCATACTCACTCATATTTATGTCCCTCTGCGTAAGATTCAATAACTCCCTGGCCTTCTCATAGACATAGACCCTCGAGAAGTATTACCTCCTAAAAGCTTCCAAAAAGTCTCTTCATGTCAATACCAATGGTATGACCAGACTGTGAGGCACTGACTCCCTCCTATTGAGCGCGTCCCCCTGCAGCAAACTGACTACATAGTCTAACTTCTCCTCATCATAGCACTTCATCTGAATCAAGGTCATCTCTGTCCTCTTCAACTAGGCTTCAGCCTCTTCCGAATTTGTAGTCCCATTGAAATCTACAACTCCATACTTGCGGAGCTTATCATACTGTCTATTCTTATCCACTAGAGCTTGGATCGAAACTTGTGCCTCTAGGTTCATGACATATGTGAAAGCCTGAGCAAAGGCTTGAAAGAAATGTGGATCCATGGGATTTGCTTGAGGCATAGGAGGAGATAGTGGCGGCACCTTATATTGCACACCAGGTGCCTCAGAATTAGGAGCAGAATGTGTCTCACATCTTGTGGGACATAAGATTCATCCGTGCTCCCTTAGCGAGAGCTAGATCAAGTCGTAGCTCCTCGAGTTCTCTTTTAAGCCAGGATTTTCACTCCTTCAATTCAAAACCATTTAAAACATTTAATTCATATAAAAAATTTCAAATAATGTAAAACAATTTGAATCATGTAAAACAATTTCATATCAGGTGAAACAACTCAAAACAATGCAAGTTATTCATTTAAAACAATGCATGTTCATTTCATGTCTTAAACTACCCATTTCATGCCTAAGACATTTCTAAACATAGTCGCTCTGATATCATAAGTGTTGGACACCCCATCCTCGCAAGTCACGTGCCCAACATTCTAAGAGATATTTGAACGCGCATCTTACAAGGGTGACGTGGCCACACTAGTCAGTCACCATAATCAAACTCATTTCTCCTATTTTAGAACAGATTTTAGGAAAATTTAAATTGGAATTACAATTTTATTTCTTTGGAACATTTGTTCCCCATTTTCTTACGTTTCTAATGGCACCAAAATCATTCAATTTGCTTTAGAGATATGAAATTTATAGCCCAAACATTTTTGGACAGTTATTAAACTAAAACAGTACACTATACTCAAATTCTATCTAGAAATTGAAAGTTTTAGAGACTGAATAAAATTTCAATTTCTTCATATAATTTGTATCACTATGTCGCTATTTTATTTAGAAATAAGAATCATCCCATTTGGAGCTCTACAGATTAAGATATCTTTTAAATACCTAAGTATGTTCAGTAAAGTATCCAATTCATACTCTTCCAACCGATACCCTTATTTGATTCAATCAATCTTTTCCAAATCAAAACAAAAACTATAAATTTTTATGTAGAGATAGAGAAATGTGTTAAGAATCTATTGGTTTAAAAATCTGATCATTTGAAAGTTAGATGACAAAATTATGGCTAAAAGAGTCAGAGGTGTTCAGGTTTGGGAAGACCTGCGGGTCACGATCGCGATTTGCGCGTGATGTCTTCTTCGTACCTATTTTGGTAAAAAGGTCATAACTTTCACTAAAGATATGGGATTAAGGTCATTTAAAGATGGTTACAAAGAGGACTTCTTAACCTACAAATTCCATGTAGACTTCGAAAAGATATTTTGCCTCCAAAAGTGTCAAAATTTTAAATCAATGCAGCTGCCCCGTATGTCCATCCTATGCAGCCTCACAAACTTCTAATGCACATATCTCTCAACTTCGATATCTAAAAATTTCATACTATATAGCATTGAAAAGCTAGAAAGATAAACTATAACTTCTAAGAAGATAACCTATCTAATTCAGCTTAGATTAGTACAGTTTTTCCTCTAAAGTCATAACACAAAATTTTACCCCTATGGAGAACTTGAAAATGTAATGAAAATTTTCAAAATATCATAGGCAAAACACAATGACATTTCATTAACATCAAAGGATAAAAAGTTTTACAAAACTTTAATGGGCATTTCAAGCCATAAAACGTCAATATCTCAAAATCCCAAAATACAAAAGATACATGAACAATAATTCGCTGAAAATGCAGCTAAAGCCTTGTGGCTACTAATCTAGCTTGAAACACAAAAAGACTCAAATTTTGGATTGATGCCTCGACTCTCTTTCACTCAATCTCTTGCTAGTCACCTAAAGATGGGACAAAAAGGGGATGAGCTTATAGCTCGTAGGTAACAATTTTATAACGAGAAATATGCAAAAAACCCTTGAAATATTTACTTCCATGGTAAAATTCACATTGAAATCCATCCAACACATATTTCTCAAATTCACAACTTATTAAGCAATTCATAAACATCAGGAATAATGAATTCATCAAACTTGTCACAAATCATAAACTCATAAGCACATCGGAATGGTTTGGGTGGATCCAAAAACATAACGTTCTAGATATTTCCACATAATGGTCCTGTGTAGCCACGAACAGAACGTGCTATCACAATCCAACTTAATGGTCTTGCGTAACCGTGAACTCAGGAGAGTCCTTAAAGGGGCTCTATGTCACTAGCGGGCAAGCGGGAGAAGCCTTTAATCAAACTACACTTGACTTAACTTAGGGAACCATCACAAACCCACAAAATCATACATTTCACATCTTGTGATCATATTGCCCAAAATAGTACAATTTTGAAAAGTGATTTCATAAACATGGTATCTTTTTAAAAATAATTTTCACATTCTTTTTATAGATCATTAACATAATATCCACATGCCAAACTTATAGCACTTTTTCAAATTATTCAAAGAGCAATAAATGCACATTTATAACACAATAAAAAACATTTAACTTTCTTGATTTGGAAGAAACATTAATGGTGTTAGATCTTGATTTTTCTAAATTTCCTATAAATTGTTTAATGATTTATTCATGCTTGTTTGTTTGTTTAATTTTTATTTTTTTAAGAATTGGGTCATTAATTAGAAATTTGAGGGAAGGATTAGAAATTGAAATTAGAATGAAGTGTTAAATTAAGTTAGCTTAAGTAGATAGTAGGTTTGTGTTAAATAAAGAAGGGACAAAATTCGAAAGGCTTTGTAAGTGAGGGGTAATATTGGAAGAAAAGGAGTAACATTGTGTCTTAAAATTAGAAGAAGAGTGGAAGATTTCGGGAGCAGCTAAAGAGGAGAAGAGAGACAACGTGAAAGAAGAAGAAAGGAGAGAAAATTATGGGAAGAAGAGGAAATCAAGCTTTTCAAGGTAAGTTCATCATCATCTTCTTGCTTTAGTAAAGAAATGGGTTGTTGTTTGTGAATGAAGAAGTTTTAGAAAGAGAAATGGGTTTTATGTTGGGAATACTTGGAGGAAGAAGATGATTAAGGGAACTCATTTGGTTGTTGGGATTCTAGGCTAGGTTTTAGGTTTTCTAACCTAGATGGACTATGGGTAGGTTAAGTTTGAACTTGATTTGTGTTCATTTCATTTTATTATGATTATGAAAATTTGGGGGATTTCCATATAAATTGGAATTGAACGAGAATTTTGGTTATGTTAGGAAATCAAGAACAACCTACCCAAGAGCAAGAGGAAGGGCACAATTGAATTTGGATTATTCAAGAGTTATAAGGTAGGTTATTTATTTACAATTATTGTGTAATGGGTAAAATGCCTTGTTTGTGTATTTTGTGCAAAAATGATTTTCTTGAAATGTTGTGATGTGGAAATTGCATTATGATGTATGAAATTGTGATAAAAATTGAATTGTTTGTATGATCATGTTATGTCGTTGAATTGAGTCATGGCATTTTGTATAAAGAAAAAGCATGAGAATATGAGATTGTGAATGATTGATTTGAGCATGAGATTTTATTGTGTTTGGGCAAAAGAGGAACCGTTTCGTAGTCACGTGCATGTAAACATAAAGCCTTCTCCTGACTTCCTGCTTGTGGCCTACAAGATCCAAAAATGGACTCATTTTCTCCGTTTTCTCCAAAAAGTTAATGATGTAAACTTCAGTTTCTCCGTTTTGTTCCACGGAACCCTCGAGCCATTTAGTTGTACACTTGCATTTTGACATGTTAAGTTATGATGCCAATTGTGTGTTTTGCTTGGATGATAAATTACATCAAATGTGTTTAATGTGATGATGTATTGAATTATGAGTTTTGAATATTGAACTTACATTGTTGGATTAAGGTAAGATGAATATGCTTATATAAATAAAGACATATATATTTGATTGTGTAGCTCATCGCCAATGGCCATAAATATATTAGCTACTGAGCTGTGTAGCTCAACCAGATATTTTTTTCCCACTCCTCAGGTGCAAATCAAGAAGATTAGTGATCCTTGTAAGCCATTTGGACAAGTTCTGAGAGAGTTAGCTTTTGTACTAAGTTAGTGGCTAGACGTTTGGATAGCTTTATAAGCATATTGAACATTGAGCATCCAATGTATTTTGTAACTTGTGTTAAGACTTTGTTGTAATGTTGATATGTAATTAAGCTATGTATGAACTTCATTTTGATCTAGAAATGAATTAAGGATTGAAGAAGTTTCCTTGTGAATGTGCTTATTTTATCTTGTAGTGTACACTTCATATTTCAAGTTTTCATAGGGTAAAAAGTTTGTGTACTGAATTCACGGGAAAAATTAGGTTAATTTAGGCCATATTAGATGAGTAGTCTTCTTGAAAGTTGTAGTTTATCCTCTTAGCTTTTCAACGGTATAAAGTATGTAAATTTTAGGTATCAAAGTTGAGAGTTATGAGAGCTATTGTAAATGATGAGAGTTTGTGTATGCTATGAGTTATTTGAGTTGAGTTTTGGGAGTTTAATATCCAAATTGGTAATTGAATGTTTGAGGATTGTTGATACATTAGAAGGGTTGAATTTGGGAAGATTATCAGTGAATATGATGTTAGAATGGATGTAGTAACCTTTGGAGAGGCTTTTGTTGGGTCCCGAAAATTTTTCTTTTTATTTTCTTTTTTTTATTTATTTATTTATTATTACTCTTGATTTATCAATTTATTTATTTGTCTACTTTAATTATTTTTATGTTGCTATAATTGATTTAATTATGTGTATATATATATCTATAATTTGAGTCTTGGGATTAGTAAACATGATTGGGCTTTTAAAGAATGGGCTTAAAGAGTAGTTGGATTAGGAAGAAGATGGATTAGAAATGGATGGATAAGG
>JANZLX010157207.1:0-15313 GCA_025531955.1 Erythroxylum orinocense
GATGGGGGGTGGGTGCGGGGATGCGTGGCAGGTACGGGGGGAGGCATACCCGCCCCGTTGCCATCCCTACTATCGATCGAATATAAACCAAAACATATTCAATTAGGAGCAGAGGGAATATTAAATTTAGATTGTGCCCTTAATACTGAGGATTTAATTTTTGATTGGCCTAACAAAATTCAATTATTATTAAAAGTAGAAAAACCACTTGGTGATTTACATGATAAAGATACAATATAGAATTTTACTGTTTATAAAACCACTGGAGTAGTACAAAGTTTTCTTCAAGAAAATGAAATAGCATTAAGGAGTACACCACATTTTCAAACAACTACAACAGATGTCGATACTTTTTACATTATTTGCAATGAAATATTTAAAGAATTTTTAGGAAAAGATGTAATATTTCATCAAGAAGAAACAACTAAAGCAAAAAGACTAAAAGCTTTAAGACATTTAAATAATATGCGATTTGCGATATATGTTATTTAGAAAATTATATATGTGAATTTACAACATATTATTACAAATTATCACGAGCCGAACAACAAATGTATATACACATTTTCATTCAAAAATTACCATATCCTATGAATATTAAAGTACAACAAAATTTCTATGACCGAACTAATAATCATATTAGTGCCCATAATCTAGGAGGAGCAATAGCAATAGCACAGGAATTATTAGCTGAACAATGTTTAGAAGCAAAATTAAAAAGAACTTTAAAGCATCGAAACATACAATCTTGTTGTGCTCAAAATGTAGAAGTACAACAACAATATGATTGTGAAACAACTAAGCACAAAAAACATAAAAAGGTCTAGAGATTATAAAACTACTAAAGGTAAACAATATAATAAACCTTATCGTTGGAAAAGATATCCATCACAACAATTTAGAAACAAACCATTAAAACATTATCAAAAATATTTTAGAAAATACAGATATCGAAAGTTTAAACCTAAACAAAAAGATTGTCCACAAAGAAAGAAAAATTGTCAATGTTGGCTTTGTAAAGAAGGTCATTATGCAAATCAATGTCCAAAGAAAACTGAAAAGAAATACAGTAATCAAGTCCATATTTTATATTCTGCTTATCAAAATCAATTAGAACCTATTGAATCCGAATATAATACCAATTCTACTATTTGCTCTATCTATCATTATCAATCTAAATCTGAAAGTAGTTCCAAATCGACAGCTAAATCCCAACACTACTTTTATTCAAGTAGTAATGCAGAATAAAAAAAATGAATGTTTATATAGACACAGGAGCAACTATTTATATTGCCTCTAAATAATTACTAAACTCTTGGAAGAAACTTGAAAAACCCCTTACAAATTAGAATAGCTGACAAAAGTTTTAAATTTATTTGGTATGTAAGTTATTATAATAATATACTAATCGAAAAGTATGCATTTTCAATTCCTTCTATCTATCAACAGAAATCAGGATTACCTTTAATCATAGGAAATAATTTTTTGAAATTATACAACCTATTCTGTCAATATTTACATTATATTACTTTAAAAACTCCTTTTATTAAAACTCTTAATAAAAAATCTATCATTTTAAAAATTCCTATTTATCATACTACATATTATCAGCAACTCAAAACAATTTCCACAAAACTCGATAGTTTACAATTCTATCTTCTCAACAACATATCCCTTCAATTAGAAATAGATACTCTACTTAATGAAGTTTGTAGTGAAAACCCATTAGATCCTGTTAAAAATCAGAACTAAGAAATCATTGAAATTCGTCTTAAAGATCCTACACACGAAATTAATATACGAAATAATATTCCTTATACTCAACAAGATGTTAAAGAATTCATAAATGAAAGTAACGAACTTTTAGAAAAAGGATTAATTAGTCTCAGTATAAGTAAACTTTCAGTACCAACTTTTTATGTAAATAATTCAGTTGAACAAAAAAGAGGAAAAAGACGTATGGTTATCAATTATAAGAAACTTAATGAAGTTACTATAGGAGATGCTTATAAATTATCTAGAAAAGATTATATTATTAATAAACTCAAAGGACAAACTTGATTTACCACATTAGACGCCAAATCTGGTTATTAGCAACTTAGATTACATGATAATACAAAAGAATTAACAGCAATTACTTATCCACCTCAAAAATATTATCAATAGAATGTTTTACCCTTTAGATTAAAACAAGCCCTAGTATTTACCAACGATTTATGGATAATAATTTAGAAGGATTAGAAGAATTTACATTTGTACATATAGATGATATTATTATTTTCTCTAACCAAGATAAAGACGATATTTGAAAAAGTCATAATCGTATTAAATAGGTGTAAAGAAAAAGGATTAATATTAAGTAGAAAGAAGGCTAGAATAGCTCAACAAACTATTGAATATTTAGTAATAGAATTCCATCATGGTTATCTCAAATTACAACCTAATATACTCAAAAAATTACAATTATTCCCATATCAATTAACTAATAAAACCCAAGTACAACAATTTATTAGATTATTAAACTATATATCTAGTCAAGGATTTCTCAAGGAATTAGCAAGAGAAAGACGAAATTTGCAATTAAAATGCAGCACAAAATATCAGTGAAACTGGATGTCAGAAGATACTCAAGCAGTTCAAAAATTCAAAGAAATCTGTAAGAAATTACCAACTCTTTATAATTATCTTTCTACTGATAATCTCTTAGTACAAATTGATGCTAGTAAGGACACATGGGCAGGATACCTTTTGACAGGACCACCTAAACTCAAGAAGTATCTACTTTGCAAGTATATAAATGAGACTTTCAATTCCACAGAATTGAAGTATACAACACATGAGAAGAAAACATTAGCCTATCTCAAAACTTTGAGAAAATGGCGAATAGATTTATTACCGGTTGAATTTACAATTCAAACGGATTCGAAGTATCTATGTGGATTTATCAAGTATACAATTAGATCAAATTATAACCAAGGTCGTCTCATTAGATGAAAATTGGAATTGAATCAATATACATTTTCAATTCAATATATTAAGACTACTAACAATTTTCTTGCAGATATTCTTACTCGAGAATGGAAGCAGTTTTGAAAGAATTAGAAGATACATTGATTCAAAAGGAAGCTGAATTAATAAACCTTCAACAAAGCACTAGTACTATCACCAAGGAGATAAATAGACTTCGAATTACCATTACATTGTTAAATGAACAAGATCAACCATCCAGTATTAGCAATCAACCAACCAATCCTATTAGTACAATCTCAACCACTTCATCACCACAATCACTCATTCCAAGCTCATCTAGTAACCAACAATCTTTGTTACCTAAAAATCCCTCAAACCAACCAGAACCAAAAGAATCGAAGGTTTATGTCATCTATAATGGACCCAAAGCAGGAATCTATGATCAATGGCATCAGGCAACATCTCATATTACAGGAAAAAGCAGTATTATACACAAAAGTTTCGCCACCAGAACTGAAGTAGAAAAATCATTACAAAACTTCCATAAAACACCACTTCGTCCTCAGTACAAAACAGTACTTACCAACAGTTCTCCAATACCTCCAAACATGAAAAATCTAGGAAAAACCATAGATTTAGAAAGAATTCAGTCTTCCTATAAGAACCCTAGAAGATTCTATCAACCAAGGAGCTAAAGTAATCACAGCAGAAACATTTTGTAATTGTTTTCAATCACTTAATGAATGGACACCAAAAATGAAGCCTCTTCAATACTATCCACAGAATCGAGGACGATTTGGACCAAAAGTAATTATCTTTCCAGGAGCTGAAGCATTAACAACCTATTTATTATTTCAGAGTGGACTCATTGATACAATCTACATTCAGGATTTACAACTACTATCAGATTTCCCCATTGAATTTACAAGTGCAGTCAAAAATTACAATGATAGATTTGCGAAGGATCGAGAAATATTTATTAAAGTCTACAGCAGTTGCCCCATCGCCGAAGCAGAAACAAGCACCAAAGCAACAATCAAAGTGCATCGAATTGCCTATTTACAAATAGGAGTCAGCAATGGCATCTATCCACTAGTTGATGAACCACCAAACTATGAATTTCATTGGGACACTATCAACAAGCTCAATCTTAATTGTTTGGAGGGCGTATTTAGTCAACGCAACAAAATTATCAACAAATCAATGCTCAAGATTAATTATAAAGGACCTCAGGTGATTATGCTTTCTGCATACAAAGCACCTCTGAGTCCTGAAGCAGTTCAAATTATTCAAACCTTCGGTCAATCTTTTACACACATGGACGACATTTTTGCTCAATTATCATAAGCATGGAAGTATGTCATTTGTCACCAAATAAGATACTATCCAGCACACAAATGTACACTATGTCCCACTACATCAACCGCAGGAGAGCCATCACAAGAAAAAGACGATTCTCCTGACAACACAACCATCATAATTGAAGAATAAAGCAAAAGGTGAAAAAGACAAAGCAAACCGATAAGCATGTAAAGATGTACATTATTAGAGCATCTTACTTTTTACTTTTACTTTAGCATCTTTGCTTTTTCTTTATGTCACATTAGGTAGGCCGCTTTGTTTTTGGCCTTTAGTTCTTTTCCTTCTTATAAATGTAAGCTCTCAGATCTTCATAAAATACTAAATAAACAATCTGTTTGCTCAAACCTCTCTTCGCGATTCGCCTTTGGTTGGCATTCAAGCGTATCAACAGGTATGAGATTCAATTGTTATTAGTGTTTTATCACAATAGATGCATTACTAATCATTACTCTTCTTTTTCTCAGTTTAACATCATGACAAGTTATTTTGAAAGAAAACGAACACTCAAAGCAAATATCAATTTTACTTATGCTAGAGATGAAGAACTATAATTTTTACTTAATAATATACAGCTTAAAACAAACAAGCTTATAATACCTACGTCGACTCCACCTAAGATCAACCAGAAGATCATCCGCTATACGCACAAGCACAAGCACAAGCTATCAAGGAAGCAGCTCTTCAAATAATGAAGGATACTTATCAACTTATTACACTCGTTAAAGCACTACGTACTGATTTGTATCAACTCAGAGCATATTATGTACCGTTAATTCAACCTCTTATTGATTAATCATATGTATTTTGAACTTAAGCATCATTTCAAACAATTAATTAGACTTTATCATGAAATAGAGCAAGAACAATTGAAATATATTAGTTTTTATAAAGATCTCATAATTTTAGCAAAACAAAATACAAATCAAGAACTTCTAAATGAAGCACGTATTTTATTAGATCAGACTATATATATCTATGAATCAGTAAAAGCAGATAAACACGAAATGATAGATCAAATTCAATATTTAATTAACTAATCATGTCAAGCATACAATATTTTATGAATTATTGCTTACAATATTTGATCATTCTTTTACATTATGCATTTTATATTTGTTATATATAGTCTTTATTAATTTTTCTCTGTTTAAGTATCATTTTATACCCTCTATTGATTTAGAATTACATTTTCTTGCTTGTATGGATTATATTCAGATAAGTTTAGATTATTTATGGAAACATTTAATCTTATACTAATGTAGATTATCATATTTTCGAAGATGATTATTATAGAATTTTAATGACTTGTCCTATTTGTACCGATATAGAAGAACAACTTATACATACAAAAGATGATATAGCCAAATATTTAGATCATATACAATATAACGAAACACGTATTAATTATCACATTTTTGTCGGAGTTCATCGACTAGGTAGAAGACCTTATGAAGAATATTTAGCAGTAGTTCAACAATTACATCAGCTATATACCAAACAATTACATACATTAGAAACTCTTCAGACTAATCATCAACTCTATCATTACAAATAATCAAGACAAATCTAGTCAAAAATGAGAAGGATTCAAAGATTTTAGATGTAGATACCTTAGAACTCACTGAATCATTAGGAACATTTCAAGTTTCTACTTTATCATCACAAGATAAACAAATCGTTAAATCTCAATTAGATTTAAAACCAGGACAAGATATACAAAAATCAATCTTTAAAACAAACACCCGTTAGAATAAATCAATGTAACAAACATATTAGAATTAGTCTTATAGATCAAGAACAAATTTTAAAACAAATACAACACTTACCCGAAAATAAACGAAAGAAAATTGTTTATATTCATCTTTCTACTATACAAATTTTACTAAAATTTACTTTTTAAGAAAGAATTGATTCACCTATTAGAATGGCCATTTTAGATGAAAGAATGACTAACTTAAACGACCAAATTATTGGTATGATGAATGGAAATTTGGCCTATGGAAAAATCAAATTCAATGCAAGACTAAAATTAGGAATCCCTTTTTTATCCTCTGATTTACAAGATACCATTACAATTGCATATAAATTTTACAAAGAAAATTTAATGGTCGAAGGACAATATCTCTTTTCCATTACTTATCAAATTAGTTATGCTTTAACCAATTCTCATCACAGTATTGAATTAAAAGACATTGAACAAAACTATATAGATCAACTTTTTCAAGATGTAGCAAAAATAGGAACAAAATTTCATACAAAATTAAGACCATTACCAGCCATACAATATTCATTTGCTACTAATCAACATATTAATAGAAGATGTTCATTTTCTGAACAATCTCTTCCACCAATTCCTTTATTCAATAGATCACATTCAATGCAAATTAATACGCTAATGTTTTCTTCTCATGTGTTGTATACGTCAATTCTGTGGGATTGAAAGTCCCATTTATATACTTGCAAAGTAGATACTTCTTGAGTTTAGGTGGTCGTGCCAAAAGACATCCTGCCCATGTGTCATTACTAACATCAATTTGTACTAAGAGATTATCATTAGGAAGATAATTATAAAGAATTGGTAATTTCTTCCAGATTTCTTTGAGTCTTTGAACTTCTTGAGTATCTTCTAAAATCCAGTTCCACTGATATTTTGTGTTGCATTTTAATTTCAAATTTCGTCTCTCTTGCTAATTCCTTGAGAAATCCTATATATATTTTGTCATCATCATCATCATCATCATCATTATTATTATTGTTAAAAAATTATTATTATTAAATTCTTTATTATTATAAATTTTCTTCTGATTATTATTAAATTCCTTATTAATATTAATTTAATTTAAAATTTAAATTGTTATTATTATGACGATGATTATTATTATTATTATTAATAAATTCTTCATTATTATTAAGTTTATTCTATTTATTATTGAATTTATTAATTTTATTACTCTTTTTATTATGATAGAATAATAACAATTTTGTTAGTTAAAATATTAGAAATGAATATTTTAATTAAATATTTGTAAATATTTTAATAAATTAAAAGAAAGCAAAAATGCAAGTATCAGTCATCAGTTTCACTGTTTAAAATCAAATTGAAATTAAGTTATCTTCTCCCTTTCTTCATTTCTCACCGGCGTTCTCTCTTCTTCTCTTGAGATTGTCTGTTGTTCTTCGATGAATGGCTATTTCTGCGTGAATTGTGGATTTATTGCTACCTAAGTTTGAGGGTTATAGCACTGGAGCTGGGTTGATACCGACCAAAGTTGGGTTATCTATTTATGATTTTGGCAACATTTACCATCATAATGCCCCCTCGAAGATCTAGAAAATCTGAGAAAACCATCATAGCTGAGGTGAGAGGGGATAATACTGCAGACATTGCAGCTGTTTATGATGCCCCTTTTTCCATTTTCTCATACGAAGGTGTGAGGTACAATATTCTGAGGACTAAAACTATTGAAGTACCTACATATTTTAATTTTGATGTGCTAGAACAAATAGGACTGAAACATAAATTGCTGAGATTCTGTGAGGGGTAAATGGGAACAATTTACGCGTAATAGTTACCCTGTTTACCGTGAACTGACATTAAAGCTTTTCAATTCTTTGAGGTTTGAGTCAAGCAAACTACAGTTAGGGCAACTATTTGGTTTTGCACAAAAACAGGTAGAAGATGACCATCAGTTATTCTCATGTAGTGCTTATTGAAAATATTTAACTGATTTGGAAGAGTATAATCCTCATATTGCATCAAATGCAAACATTCTTAGTCTGGAACGGTTGCTTATGCATAAATTCATGTGTTCTGCTGTGTTTGGGAAAAGGCAAAGTACTAAATGCTCAGCGAAGGAGTTGTTTTTATTATGGTGCATCAATGAAAGGCATAAGCCGAACATGTTTGCTCATGTTTCTCAAACTTTGATCCAATTAGTGAGAAGAAAGAGAAACAGTTTAAAAATGGGTTATTTAGCCACTACTTTGGTTGTGCATTTTGAGATTGATGTTAGTGAACTAAACTTGGTGAATTATTAGTATTTTAATGTACTGTACTTAAAATGTTCGGAGATCATAGAACACATCAACATACAGCTCCGAGATCCTCAGACACGTACAACAGTAAAGCACAAGTTTTCATGTGCAGCTTCAAGTTCTACACTTCAACTTATAGACGATTTTTCATCAAGTGAGGAGGAACAAGAGGAACCACAACAATAGCAGCAACCTGGTTGGGCCATGGTTTAAACACTCATGGTTCAAAACAACATAAATACACAACAGCAGCTGAATTTTATGAATCAATGAATGAACCAGATATCCCAGGATGTGCAATACGTAGGAGATGCAAGGACTCGACGTGCCATCTCCAACCCCAACGCCTTCGGGATCTCCACAAGCTTCATGAATAGTACAACTATGAGATTCGTATATGTGGATGTGGTAGACCTGAATTACACTTATTATTAATCATCTGCTTCTTAGTATTAAGTTTATTATTCTTATTAGTATTAATTATATACTTACTATTATTAATTTTGCACTTATGCGAGTTTCCCTCAAATGCAAAACATTTCCCACATTTTCCCAGAAATTCATTTCACAAAAATTCAAAGTCGTAAAAACCCAAAACTCCATAATTCATTACTCATATATACTTAACAATTTTCCACATAATGAAATTACATTGCAGTAACATATTTAATTAAACATTTCCACTATTAATGAATTACATTGAATGAACATATAAGCAACAATTTCAGAATTGCACAAGTCACCAACTTCCAATAAATGTTAAGTTTTTTTACTCATGCAACTTTTAATGAATTGCATAAGTCACCAACTTCCAGTAAATGTTAAGTTTGTTTACTTATGCAACTATTTAAGAAATGCATGAGTCGCCAACTTCTAGTAAATATTTAGTTTGTTTACATTAGCAACCAACAATCAATTTTAGCCAACATTATTATCAGAATAATCTGTTACAAATACAGAACCTTTCAGCACGAAGGCAACTATGACATTTGTAAATAGAAATATCAACTCCTAAATTGTTTATTTCTTCCAAATTTGCTACATCAAATGTCTGTTGTGCCTATAAATCAATATGTATGTAAAATAATTCAAACAAAAAAACATGTAATGCAATTATTAAAAAAATTAAAATTAAGACAAACTTTCTTCAATTTACCATCAGTCATGTACATTGAAGATGGAATAACAATATTAATATTTTGTTGGCTTGTTTCAACATCATTGACCTAACATAATAAATTATTCAAAGATTAATAACACATTACAATATTACAAACAATATAAATAAATAGTTAAAAAAAAGAATATCAGAGGATTTGTTGCATAATGATGATGAGTGTATAGCATTGTTGACTTATCCATATGAACACCTATTGGCTGTTTTTCGTTATTTTTATAACCAATTGGTCGATATATAAAACATGTAAATTGTTTAAAATTATTATACCCATAAGACAATATTAGAAATAGAACCTAAGATTGTTGTATACGATCTTCATGATTGCAAACCATACTTGTCAATTCTTTACAAATAAAAATTGTCTGCATTTGGTATTTCTCATTAGCAATAAAAGCAAATTTTGTTAAAAATAAATAACACAACACATGAAGACATTATTAATTACCCAATGTCAACCTGTTGTTGATGTAATATAGAAGTTTACATGCTGGAAATAGTCTGAGTTTGATGAAAATTATGTTTAGATTCCTGAATAAAGTCGTTTAGGCAAAAATTACTTAAAGTTATCAATATTAAAATTTTATACATCATTTCAAAACAAAATCACTAAAATTTTAACCTGCATATTGGAAAGAAGGATTACTGTCGAATCTGTCATATTTGTTGAAGTCTTACATTTTTTCATATTCGTTCTCTTCTTTGAACTTTTCTCTAGTCAACCCCTCAATTTCTTACTTGATGTAGGCTTTCTCTTCATTTTCACACCTCTTAGGTGATTCATTTCAGTAAAATTAATGTTAACTTCATTCAGCACATTTATTTCAATATTTGAGCGCTGGCTGAACTCTTGATGTTGTGATATTTGGTTCTATTGATCAATTATTTCTTCACCTTCCAATTTCTCATTAACCACGTTCAACATGTTCAAAAGACGATCTTTCACAATTTTATATGCATCTCTCCTCTCTGTTGCTCTTATAACCAATCGCATGCTTAATGTACACAATTCTTTGTATCTTATAGTTGACAGCAGTTTAAGATCCACATCGGTTTCAATGATAGTTGACTCTTTACTAGCAATCGTCCAGCATTTTACTTTCCTTGTCTATCTTTTCAACATATACTTGCTTGGGATTGTCCAAATATTTTTTAAGTTATAAACCTTTAACACATGAGAGCATAAAATGCTGACAAACTCAAACTTCTCACAACTACAATGGACTTCATCATTACATGAATCATAACTAACCAATTTAGAGTAGCTCTTCCGAGCAACACTGATCTTATATTTTTCAACCGTTCCATCTTCATCGCAAAGACGAAAACTAAAATCATGACAATGATTACATTGATCTTGAAAACATTTAAAAACGTCTGATGTATAAACAATAGCTTCATGCTTTAAAATTTTAACCTGTGCTGACAATGTTGAACTATTGACATTACTTCTAAAATCAGCTTTTAACTCCTCAAATCAACAATCATCAATAAGTAATAAGAAGTGATTAAAAATTTGTAACAAGTTATGTTGATAACTGACATACTTTTTTATCATACTATTTATGCTCTCACTTCGTTGAGTGATCATTATGTCTGCACAAAATATTTTGCTCCCATCAATTAAAGCCTATTTTTCCTTAATATGATACCTACGTTTCAACTATACATTATCTTTAAGTTCATATTTTCCAACATCTTATTCCATGCAACGCGAAAATCTTCTTCTTTATAGATGCATGAGCTGAAATCCCTTGAAAAATTTTTAAACTAAGAAAATACATCACTCAAATGGATGAAAACATTTTGATAAATGTGTCAAATACACAGTCAATGATGAGTTTTCGGCTGTCTTGAAGCTAATGCCTTTATGATTGTTGCATCATAATCAGTAAAAATAGTTGTAAGCTTTTTGTCAGATATTACTCTTATCAAATTTCTCGAATAACCACTCTAATGTAATGAGGAGTGCAACACCAAAATTGTTGTTTGCTTCTGATAGTTGACACCGACAAACAAACAAGTGAACGACCCTCACTATTTTTCTTGAAAATAGTATTGAAGAATACTACATCACCAAAGTCTAAATAGTCATTCCTCATTTTTGCGTCAAACCAAAATATGTTAATGATTAAATCATCTTCGTTCACTTCAATGGCATAAAACAAATTTGGATCTTCTACTTTTATCTTATTCAAATATTCTAACACCCCACGTGTATCTCCCTTTTTTGTATCTCGTGTTCGTTTAGACCTTAAATAATTCTTGAAATCATTCGAAATAAAGCCAACATTATTTCTCTCACCTGTTTGTCTCACCATAAGATCATGGGATGCTTTCGATTGAATTCCTACACTATTAGCTATTTCAATTTGCATTGTCGCAACTAAAAATATCTTTATGCGACTTCTATGCAGATGTGTTTTATTTGGGAATGAAAAGTAGTGATTGTGCTCCTCCACAAATTGAATGACTTGAAATTTTCAAGTTTATATACTATTCACTTTTATCTTTGCCTCACAACCAAATCTTGTTTCTGGCCGTGGAGCTCTTACATACAAATCTCTTTTATCGGCCATCCGTTTACCTTCAGCACTACAACAAAAAAGCCTACAAATTAACCTACCACTTTTATCTTTGTAACTTTTGCTTCTTCTAATTCTAAAGCCTACATGCTTCTCATAAGTTAGAAAAGGAAAAAGTCACAAAGATAAAAGTGGTAAGTTGATTTGTAGGCTTTTTTGTTGTAACGCTAAGGATAAACGGATGGCCGATAAAAGAGATTTGTATGTAAAAGCTCCACGATCAAAAACAAGATTTGGTTGTGAGGCAAGGATGAAAGTGAATAGTGTATAAACTGGAAAATTTCAAGTCATTCAATTTGTAGAAGAACACAATTATTACCTTTCATCCCCAAATAAAACACATTTGCATAGAAGTCACAGAAAGATATCTTCAATTGCGGCAATGCAAATTGAAATGATTAATGGTGTGAGAATTCGACCGAAAGCATCCCATGATCTTATGATGAGACAAGCAGATAGCAGAAATAATGTTGGCTTTATTCTGGATGATTACAAGAATTATTTAAGGTCTAAATGAACAAGAGACATGAAAAAGAAGATACATGTGATGTTAAAATATTTGTATAAGATGCAAGTGAAAAATTCAAATTTCTTTTATGTCAGTTAAGTGGACGAAGATGATTTGATAACTAACATATTTTAATCTGGCTCAAAAATGAGGAATGACTACTTAGACTTTGGAGATGTAGTGTGCTTCGATACTACTTACAAGAAAAATAGTAAGAGTCGTCTACTTGCTTTGTTTGTCGGTATCAACCATCATAAGCAAACAACAGTTTTTAGTATTACTCTTCTCTATGATGAAACTGCTCTTACATTTGAGTAGTTATTAGAGACATTTGATAGAGCGATGTGACAAAAAGCATACAACTATTCTTACTGATCAGGATGCAGCAATCACAAAGGCATTAGCTTCAAGATGGTCAAAGACTCATCATCGACTATGTATTTGACACATTTATCAAAATGTCGCCATCTATTTGAGTGATATATTTTCTAAGTTCAAATAATTTTCAAGAAATTTCAGCTCATGCATATATAACTATGAAAAAGAAGAAGATTTTTGCATTGCATGAAATAAGATGTTGAAAAAACATAAACTTGAAGATGATGTATGATTGAAACGTATGTATCATATTAAAGAAAAATAAGCTTTAGTTTATGGGCGTAAAATATTTTGTGCAAATATAATGACTACTCAATGAGAGTAAGAGCATGAATAGGATGATCAAAAGGTACGTAAGTTATCAACATAACTTATTACAATTTTTTAATCACTTCCTGCGGCTTATTGATGGTCGTCAATTTGAGTTAAAAGCTGATTTTAAAAGTAATGTCAATAGTCCAACATTATCAGCACCGGTTCAAATTTTAAAGCATGCAACTATTGTCTACATGCCAGAAATTTTTAAATATTTTCAAGATCAATGGAATCATTGTCATGATTCTAATTTGTCTTTGCGATGAAGATGAAACGGTTAAGAAATATAAGATCAGTGTTGTTGAAAAGAGCTACTCTAAATTGATCAGTTATGATTCATGTAATGATGAAGTTTATTGTGATTGTAGAAAGTTTGAATTTGCTGACATTTTATGCTCTCATGTGTTAAAGGTTTATAACTTCAAAAATATTTAGACAATCCCAAGCAAGTATATTTTGTAAAGATGGACAAGGAAAGCAAAATGTTGAACGATTGCTAATAAGGAGTCAACTGTCAATGAAACCGATGTGGATCCTAAACTGCTGTCAACTATAAAGTATAAAGAATTGTGTACATTAAGCATGCGATTGGTTACAATAATAGCAGAGAGGAAAGATTCATATGAAATTGTGAAAGAACATTTTTCGAACATATTGAACATGGTTAATGAGAAATTGAAAGGTGAAGAAATAGTTGATCGAGAGAACCAAATATCACAACATCAAGAGTTCAGCCAACATTCAAATACTGAAATGAATGTTCTGAATGAAGCTGACATTAATTTGGCTGAAATAAATCACATAAGAGGTGTGAAAATGAAAAGAAAATCTACATCAAGTAAGAGATTGAGTGGATTAGAGAAAAGTTCATAGAAGAGAAAGAATATGAAGAAATATAAGATTTCAACAAATATAGCAGATTCGACAGGAATCCTTTTTTCCAATACTTAGGTTAAAATTTTAGTAATATTGTTTTGAAATAATGTATAAAATTTTTATACTAACAATTTTAAGTAATTTTTGGCTAAACGACTTTATTCAAGAATCTGAACATAATTCTCAACAAATTCAAATTATCTCCAGCATACAAGCTCCCATATTACATCAACAGCTGGTTGACATTAGGTAATTAATAATGTCTGCATGTGTTATGCTATTTATTTTCAACAAAATTTGCTTTTATTGCCAATAAAAAATACTAAATGCAGACAGTTTCTATTTGTAAGGATTTGACAAGTATAGTTTGCAATCATGAAGATCGTAAACAACAATCTCAGATTATATTTCTAATATTGTCTTATGGGTATAATAATTTTAAACAATTTACATTTTTATTTATCAATTAATTGGTTATAACAATAATGAAATACAGTCAATAGGTGTTCATATGTATAAGGCAACAATGTTATACACTCATCATCATTATGCAACAAATCCCCTGTTATTATTTGTTTAACTATTTGTTTCTATTGTTTGTAATGTGTTATTAATTTTTGAATCATTTATCATGTTAGGTCAATGATGTTGAAACAAGTCAACAAAATATTAGTGTTATCCCACCTTCAATGCGCATGACCGATTTACTTACGGTAAATTAAAAAAAATTGTCTTAATTTCAATTTTTTTAAATAATTGCATTACATGTTTTTTTGTTTGAATTATTTAACATGCATATTGATTTACAGGCACAACAAATATTTGGTGTAGCAAATTTGGAAGTAAACAATTTAAGAGTTAATATTTTCATTGACAAGTGTCGTCGTTGCCTTCGTGCTGAAAAGTTCTATATTTGTAACAGATTATTATAACAATAATATAGGCTAAAACTGATTGTTGGTTGCTGATATAAACAAACTAAACATTTACTGAAAGTTGGTGACTCTTGCAATTCTTAAATGGTTGCATAAGTGTTGGGAAATATTCAGCTGAATATTTCCTAAGATAGTATTGACTCCTAAAAGGCAATAGTATCAGATCAGATAA
>JANZLX010157213.1:0-15313 GCA_025531955.1 Erythroxylum orinocense
TATTCTTTAATTGTTTGTATATATTTTTATATAAATAAAAATATAAATAAATTATTTTTAAATATAAATCACATAAAATAAAATAAAATATATTAAATAATTAATAATAATATTTTTATATAATTAATATAAAAAAACTTCCTCCAATAACCATTTTAATATAAGGAGTATAATAGTCATTTATTATATATTACATTCCACTACATTACATTATAAATCCTTCCATACTTCTCAAATAACTGTTCACTATATTACATTTTATTCCATTATAAATCATTCTATTCCGTTCCATTTTAGTCTATTCCATTTAATTAATTAACATTCAACCAAACAGGGCCTTATTTACGGAGGAGGTTACAAGTTCTCCTTTGTCAAAGCTCCAAACTTAATGACGAACAATGAAAAGAAGAGTTAAAATCTTGATAAACCTTTGATTTCTCTTAACTTTTGAAGCACCGTCAAAGGTGTGTTGGAATCTACAGTGAGTTACAAGTATAGATCCTTAACACAAATGAGGAAAAAGAAAATAAAAGGTTAATTGAAAATAATTTATTATTATATTTCCACTTCTTACTCTATCTTATAACAATTAATTACAAATCATAAAAAAAAATACATAATAGAATTCTAAACAATAGGCTTTATATCTAAGCAGCCTTTAATAAGATAGCTACAACTTTCTTTGGAGAAGTCTAATGAACCTGAAACTTGCGTTATTTAAAACTAGTTTAATAAACTTTAGATCCATATTTGGTTCATCAACAAAAACATCTGTTTAAACTTGACTTCTCTACAACTCCAACAATCTCTTTTATCCTTTCTCTAATTTTTATTTCTTCCTTGTCCATCGCCTTTTGAAAACTCCTACTTCCACCTTTATAAAATGAATTTTGCTTGCCTTTTCCTTGACTGCAACCATGACCTCGACCTCTTCCTCCACTGTCCTTCCCCTTATAATTAATGGAAAATTTTACTTGCAAAATCTACTTTATAGGTTCTTGTTAGGTCTTCTTCATTCTTTCTTCATGAGCTAATAATGATCCATTTAACTTGATGATGGTCATAGACTCTATGTCCTACGATTCTTCAATTGCCAACACCACCAAATTGAATTTTATGTTGAGAGTGCAACAACCCCTATATGGAGCCTGCAACCACCCATATACATGGCAACCAAATTCCTGTACAAACTGTCAAGGCATACATTTCTATTCATCCTCACTCCCATAACCTGAACCTACACGGATTAACACTCATGCTAAGCTTAAAAGCTTAGTAAGGAAAACACTTAGTTTGGATGACCACTTGCAGCAGTTATCCACCAAGCACACACATTCAGAAATATCACAACTCACATAACATAAATTCACATTCATGAATCAATCATTAATATTCAACGCTCATGTCAACGATGATGGCATACATAAGCAAAGTACATATTGCAAATATTCTTCAACATATTATCCATATAACGAAAATGCACATTTATAAACCAAATATTGATATTCAATGCTCATCGATACAAATTATTAGTACAAATGCAAATGCTCATCAATACCAATTATTTATATTAACGTGTTGTATTTCTTATTTATAACCCTTTACTATACTTTCTGTGTTAGGTCTGCACATTTCCGTGGATATGGATAACAGAGTTGTGGATATTTGAAGATATCAAAATGTGGATACTCAAAAGTATCAAAATGTGGATACTCAAAGATATCAGACTGTAGATACCTGAAGGCATCAGACTATGGATACCTGAAGGCATCAGATTGTAAAGACATTATAATCTCAAAATGAAGACACCATTGGTATCAAACTGTAGTAGCTGCACTATATCCCTATAGGCATACCTATCTATCCACCATCAAGACAATAGAGTAAGCACTGTAACATTTCCTTTAACCATTTGCCAATTTCATAATTCATATATTTACAAGTCATATGATATACATTTCAAGTCATAAAATTTATACCTGTATTCATACATGCAAGTCATAACTTACCACTATTAGAAGGGTGTCAAAATCACACTTGTATAATCATACTATACATATGTGAGCAATAAATATACAAACAAATAATTTATCTACATGTAAGTTTTCTTTGGAATGCATTATGCTCAATCTTAAATTCCAATGTTCAATCACCTAATTCATATAATGTAAGTCCTATTTCACTTATGTCTAGGTGTTTGAAAAGTTTCATAGACATTCAAAAAGGTTCAAATAAGATTTGGTAAAAATCATAAATGAAAACAAACTCAAAATAGTGCAATTTGGGCTAAGCTTACAGTGAGTCTAAAAATAGGTAAACAATCAATCTAGAAGCAAGTCACATGACAAACTCCATTTGTTCCTTAATATCCTTATAGAAAATGTTCGAATTAGGTTTTGAGATCTTCTAGACATTTGTTACCCTATGTCTCTAGTTTCCATAGAACTAACAAGCAGATCATTTGGACATCCCAATCATGAGATATCGACCAAATATCACAAACTGCTCCAAAATAGGGACAACATCAGGTTACCATTTTCAATCTCAATTTCATGAAGCTAGAACTAAGCTAGAGTCTCTCTAGAGATTTCTAGTTCTATGTCTTAGTTTTCATATTCAACTAAAATAACCAAATTTAGAGTTTTGTAGGTTGAGGTATGACCCAAACAATGTGACTGGTTACACAAACCCTAGATAGGATTCCACTACACGATATTCTCGTCATATACAGCCAATTCTATGCAAGATAACACCAAAGCATCATCCCAACAACCATTACACATCTAAATGAATCTTTGCATCCATTCAAACATACACATAAAGAGAAATTAGACTAAGTGTAGACACAAAACTTAAAATTGGCAAAGTAATTCTTCTAATACCTTTTCCTTCCCTTCCCTTCCTCTTTGGCTTTGCTTGACTCACCAAATTAAAATTTATAGGATGAAGAAATTGAAATGGAGAGAAGAAAAATCTAAAGTTAAAACCCCAAGTGCAGTCCATCTTCCCTCTCCATAAGCCTTTTCATGAATTTTCTAGTCTTAGACACATGTTTCAATCCCATTGGACCATATGTTACAATCCTATTGGACCATGTGTTACAATTTTATTAGACCTCATATTACAATTCTATTGGAACATATGTTACAAACTTATTGGACCATGTATGACAATTCTATCGGACACACACAAGCTTTAATCTTATTTGTCACACATGCTTTACTCCAATTGATCTATATGTTAACTTTAAAAGAAAAAAAAGTGCATATTGGTCCTTCTTCTTCTTTTAATTCCCACATTAGCCTATAATATTATCAATTAATTTCATTCCTCTGTGCCTTAAGTTTCTAATGGCAGAAATTTCATGCAATTTTGTTAATTATATCTAGATTTAATCCTAAAAAAACTATAGGCTATTCGAAAATAAGGACAACAATTAGAACACAATTTCAAACTAGAATTCAAAGATCTTAAAAGTATAATCAAATTTTGGTTCCTTCATCAAAGTTTTAATGTTATGTCTCTAGTTTAATATCCAATCAAAATTATCCAATTTTGAGATCTGTAGGCCAAGATATGGCCAAATTATAGAAGTATATTCAGTGGAATCTATCCATCCAACAAGGTGCATGTCCTAAATCAACTAATTTCGATCTTATCATACAAGAGCAATATAAAAACACGTCCAATTTAACCAAAAACATTTCATAAGCAAATGAGATACTTCCTTTACTAATTCCCCTCATATCATGTTTATAATCCAAGCAAACATATCAAAATTCCCATACATATTTCATGTTTAAGTATCTATGTCCATGCTAAAATGAACAAATTATCCATTTATCCATGTCTTTCACATTAAGTAACATTATGTCTCTTATTATACTTAGATGCACTTAATTTGTTATGTTCACTTCTCAATACACCCTAGACATGCTATAATACTTCTAGGGTATATGATGAGGCATTACAGAGAGAGTGCAAAAGCTTCTCTACTACTCTTGCATCTTCCTTCTTTTCATTCAGTCGCTTCATTTGAGTCACCACTACTAATACTCGAGTAAAATAATCTAATATGAACTCATTCTCCTTATTTAAAATCAACTCAAACTCAACCTTTAAAGTTTGTAGCCACACCTTCTTCACCCTATCAACTTTGACCAAAGAATTCTTTAGAATTTCCTATGCATCCTTGGCTCTTGTTGCATTGGGTATCTTCCCGAAAATGACATCATCTAGTCCTTGATGAATAATTAAGAGTGCACTTTGATCTCTCTTCTTTGCTTACTACTAATCTTCTAGTTAAGCTATAGTTACAGCATCCTCATCTGTGGGATCTTCATATCCCTTCTCGATAATGTCCCATAAGCCATGAGACCCAATTATGGCCTTAATGCTTGGCACTCATCAATCACAGTTTGTTTTGGTTAGTTGTTGGTATTGGAAGGTAATATTAGTTTTGATTATCATTCTAATAAAGCTTTGATACCACTTTGTTATAAGTTATAGTGATTTACAAGTATGGATCCTTAACACAAATGAGGAAGAAGAAATGAAACGTTAACTGAAAAAACTTTTTATTTTTGGATTTCCTCTTCTTATCTTTATCTTTTAAAAACAAAAAATGATTACAAGTCTTTTTATAAGCTTAAATATCAACTATTAATAAAAAATGTGCATAATATAATTCTAAACAACGTGTAATATATTTGAGCAGTCTTTAATAACATAGCTTTAACTTTCTTTAAAAAACTCTAAGGAACCTAAAACTTGTGCTATTTAAAACTAGACTTAATAAGCTTTAAATCTATATTTGGTTCACTAACAAAAAACATTTGTTTTCCTTCCCATAATGTCCCTTACATTCACTAATGTTGAAGACGAGAAGTCATGTTTAATTTGTTAAAAAATCTAAACAAGGTTATGCAATTTTCATATAATAAAAAGGTAGATAATTCACTTTTCAGATCATTGCATAAAAATGAATGCTCTCTTTTTACTGCAAAAGAGAAAAACCATGAAAATGTTCTTAGATTAGAACGAAATAAGGCAGTTATGCACCATAAATTATAAAGTCCAATAGAACATTTAAATGGGTGTTGGCATAAAAAGTTTAGGGTCTTATATAGTTCCAATACATAATCAATAAAGTCACAGATGATGTTTAGCGCTAACACTACATAAGTGTATTCTTTCTTGAAAATTAGAGGCAAAGGCCACGAGCGTGCCAAAGAACTTGTCATGTTCATAAGAAATAATAAAATTAAGTGTTTAGGATACAATCATGTCTTCAACCACATTTTAATATACAAAAAAATAGGAGAATGCATAGTTTGAGGATATAGGCGTGACAAAGATAGTATTATGTAGTGAGAACCATAACGTAGGTGTAATTGTGTTTGTAATAGTTAGCCTATATAAAGTCATATTTTGGTTAATTTTAAACTTTAAAAGAATTTTAAGACCCACTAGAGTAATGGTTAAATTAGGTTGGACTTGGTAAAAGGGCTATTTGAGTAAAATTCTAATACTTGGGGTTTACATAGAAATATTTATCATCATAAACATAATTTGATATAATTATCATCATAATTATTCAATAAAGAATTAATCTCTCTTGGCTTCCAAAGACATACACACACTGAATTGGTCGAACATCGTATTTTTTGTTTTTGTTTTCTTTATTTCATTATTCATTATTCTTATTATCTATTTTCTCAATGAATCGTATTAAAGCATCATTAAAGCAATACGATTTCAATTGTAAAGTTTGAAGTAGAGAAGTTCAATAGAACTATGAATTTTAGACTATAAGAATGGAGAGTGAAGGATTTGTTAACGTAACAAAGCATGTTAAAGTAAATGAAGGAGAATAAGCTAAAATATATTGATGAGCTTGCTTAGAAACGTTATAGACACAGTAGTTGGAACCATATAACTTTATGTTGTGGACAAATTCATATACCACGTCATGGAGATTGCATCCCCTATAGAGGTATAAAAATAGAAGAGAGTTGATAAATGTCAAAGTCTTTCACAAACAAGTTATATTTGAAACATAAACTATATAAACTAAAGATAAAGGAAGGAACATATTTGGAACAATATATCCATCCATTCACCAAAAGGTCAATAACTTGTTAAGACTTGAGGTGACTATTCTTGATGAGGATAAAGCAATAAATTTTCTTTATTCCTTACATTTTTCTTATGCATATTTGGCAACCATGATCACATTGAGTAAAGAGAAAGTTGGTTTGGAGAATATCACTATTGCATTATTAGCTCACAACTAAAAGAGATTAAATACTAATGATTTATGTATAAAGGAAAACCAAAATCATAAAAGGAAGTAGAGTACAAATGGCTCGTCTAAGAGGACTTTTAAATCTAATTCAAGGGTATAAAGACAATTTGGTGCTACAAGTATGAGTAAACAAGATATTAGAAGGGCCTATCCAAATAAAGATATGTATTTATGAAAAAAGGAAATTTGATGATTCATCAAGGTTTGTTAACGCAGTGCAAAGCGAAGGCTCAAATTGTAGCATAAATATATATTATACATTTCAAACCAACCAACTTCAAGAACTATAGATATTAGATACGAAATACTCGCATCACATAACACCTAAAAAAATTAGTTTATATGATACAATTTAGGTCACTTTAATACTGTCTAATTGAGAGATAATAAAGCTTACAAATTTTCAAAATATAATAAATTAGGATCAAGATGTTTGATGGTACTATCAGAAAGTTGTATGATGTTTGATATGTACCCAGTTTAAGGAAAAAAACTTATTTCTTTGAACTCTTTACATGTAATCAATTTTTGTGTAATATTGACAAAGATAATAAGATGGTAAAGTGTGCATTAAATGTGATGAAAGTGTCAAGATTAGTAGAGAACATCTATAGACTGACGAAGAGCATAGTTGTAGTGGATGTATTGCTACAATAGAGTCAAATGGTGATAGCACTATGTTATGACATATGGTTGGGCCATCTCAATGAACAAAAGATGACAAAATTTTATAATAGGAACCTAATAAAGGGTGTCAAATACTATAAAGTATAAATCGTATTTCTGTAAGTTTTATGTACTTAGTAAATAGTTTAAAGTGACATTCAAGACGAGTGAGCACAAAACTAAAATAATTTTAAACTATATATATACTAACGTATTGGTAGAGTTATCATTGAGTGGATCTTAGGACTTTATCACAATCATTAATAAAATTTTAAAGAAAATTTGGGTATACTTTATAAAGTAAAAAATTAATTTCTTTGCGAAGTTCATGGCATGGAAGGCTAAAATAAAGAATTAGATAGGAAAAAATTTGAGTATCTAAGATTAGATGATGGTATCTACATTAGCTCATAATTTCAAAAACTATATTAGGAGCATGAGATTCTGAGATACTACACAGCTTTAAAAACATCTCAATAAAACAATATTTTAGAGAGGATGAATAAATCTGAAAATAAAAGAGCTAGGTGTTTAAGGTTTAATGAAGGACTCCTAAATATTTTTTGAGCGGGAGCAGTATGATGTGTTACCTCATTAGTAGATCACCATAAACTTCATTAGACGTAAGAGTAACTGAGGAAGTTTGGATAAAAGTAAGGTAAATTTGTCTGGGTTGAAAACCTTTGATGTCTTGCTTATGGGCATGTTTCCAGTAATGAGAATTAGGAGAAGTGATTGTTCATTGGCTACCCTAAAGTGTGAAAAGATACAAGTTTTAGAACTAAGTACAAAAGAAAATGGTGATTAATAAATGCAACATTTAATGAGCAACATATATTGAAGCAAACATATGTAAGAAATGTGTCAGTATTAGTAGAGAACGGTTCAAAGAAGGTACAAAGGGAATTAGGCCAACCCCGAGCAAACTTGAAAGATGCTAAAAATTTTGATTCAAAAGATAGACAAATTTTATGAGAAGAATGTCAGTAAATATAGTCATAGATAGAACAAAGTGTACCATTCAACCACTAAATAGATGTGATCGGGAAGATGTGATATCCTTTGCACTTATCACAAGTAATAGAAAACCAATTACCTTTTAAGAGGCTAAGAATAATTAGGAGAAGGACAGATGGTAGAAGAAATGGAGTCTTTGAACAAGAATTGGACATGGAAGCTAGGGTAGTTTTTTGAATAAAAGAAGCCTATAAGATGAAAGTGGATATACAAAAGGAAGTTAGTAGTAACATAATACGAAGAGAAAAAGATTAATGCTTAGGTTGTAGCAAAAGAGTACGCATAATGGAAAAGAATTGATTGTGATGAATTTGTCTCCCGAGTGGTTTGTCATACTTCCATCAAGATTTTGATGATGTTAGTACCAAGTTTAGATATGCATTTAGAGCATATGAATATCAAGGCAACTTTTCTTCATATTGAAGCAAATTTACACAAAGTAGTTGACCAGGTTATCAAAATCCTCAAAATTAATTTTGATTTTCTAAACTCTTGTAGTTTTTGTAGAACGAGGTTGAATCCTAAGAAAACTAAAAACTAGTTTCTTAATTTCAATTAATAAAACAAAGTGGGAGTTTATGACTAATTAACTAATTAACTGAAACTAATAAGGAATCAAAATAAATCAACTGAATACAAAAGTGAAAAATTCAAGAGTACTTAACTTTTATTCAAAAGAAAGATTTCATTTAATTGTAACATTAATCGTTATTTTAAAAAGAATAATTTTCATAATTCAAGAATTATTTGGAAACACATTAAGATAGTCATAATAAGTCTCAAATTTTCCTAAATTAATTGGTTCTAACTCAGTATTCAAACCAAAACTTACCATCAATTGATTGAGTATAATAATATTTCATCTCAATTAAATGATAACAATAAACATGGTGAAAAGGATTAAATCTTAAATTAAATAATGGAGATAGCAACAACTATTCAATTTAGTTTTTTTTTCATAAGTTAAATATACAACTTCATAATAACATATCTGCTACTTGTACCAATCTTTTAGGACAAATACAAATCACTGAATTCATGGATAGTTATTAGAATAATTAAATTCAAATTAATTTATCAAATCAATCAATATTAACTATTCATGAAATTTAAGAACACAAAATAAGAAATAGTTGAATTAAAACATGAATATAGGTTTAGAACAAAAACTCACAAGCTTATTATTAGAATTTTGAATCCCTTTGGCATAATATTTGGATTTAGCTACACGTGATTTTTGTTCCATCACTAAAAATAGAAAAGAAGATGGAAGAGCAAGAGAAAACTACAAAGAAACAAAAGAGAATGATATGGAAGTTGTTAGATGTGTTTTTATCTTCTTTTCTACTCAAAACGTAGCCTCCTTTTATCTTGCAAAAATTCTTATCTAAAAAAAATCTAAATCCTAATAGAGATGGAAATAAGTTTCCTAATTGAATTCAAACTCTTAGAGTGAATTTGGCAATAGGCGTGATCTGCCCTTATCCATTGCAGTAATTTATTTACTTTTTTCAAAATTCATAATTTTGACCAATAATACTTTAATTTAAAGCAATATTCACTTGTTATCTCCTAAAACAAAACAAATATTAAATTTCTCATTTAAGCACTAAAATATATTTGAAACAAAAGAGATAATTCCAATTAGCATAACCAAATTATATATTATCAAATTCTCCCACATTGGACTCATTCTTGTCCTCAAGCATACATTAATTCAATATATCAGTCATCCTTATAACAGCCTCGCATCTAGGTTTAGCAATTAGGTCCAGGCTCAGCACGGCCCAACTGAAGTCGATTGGGCAGGCTCGAGTTGACCAGACCTTGAACATTAGCTACCCAACTGAAATCACAAAACGATGTCATTTTGAATTTAAAAATAATAATTAGTTGGGCCTGGCCACCTAGCCCAATCAAGCTCGTCTCGACCCATTGTCATCCTTACTCTCATCTTCCTTCATATTATCCAGAAATATCCTAAAAGCTAATTAACACTAAAAGTTTAGGATAAAATAATAATTGAGAGAACAAGAACTTTTATACATGTTAGAATGAAAAGATATCTCATCAACTTCATTAAAACTAGATGAACCAATACTTAACAACCTCTCATAGATTTCACTCTATACATTCAAAGTGTTTAGGGTCTATTAACAAACTTTATTAAATTTTATGAACATTCATTTTTCTTTATTTTATCATTTCTATTTTACTATCTATTTTCTAAATAATTATATTAGCACAAAAATTATCAACGGAGCATTATCGAATTTTTTTCGCTCCACAAACCCCATGTTAGTTGATGCCAAATCTAGCTCACACCATCCTATCCTTGTTGAAAGGATAAATACAACTATCCTATCCTTGGAAGCCACACAATGGTAAGAAATGGATTCCAACTGGGAAGAGGTATAAAACAGGTTAGCAAGAGGAGTTAATGGGAATTGAACAATCAACAGTCTAAGTTGAAGCTGACACTACTATAGCACCTCACTCTCATAGGGCATATCCCCGAACACACCGATGCTATTCTAGAACATACTCCATGAGGATGGCATACTGGAGCAGTCAACAATCGAACTCATTATGAATTTTTCAAAACAATGCACGCATATGCGAAAAATCAATAATCAATTTCTGCCCATTTTATTCATGAACATTTTCAATCACAAGACTTACAATCATTATAGAACTCATCAGAACTTCACTAGTCACTTGGGCCCATTTCGCATACAAAAAATTTTAGTAATAATGTCATTTCATTACAAAGTTATTCATATAAACATTGTATAGTATTTGTGAATACACATTTTGAAACAAAACAATGAAATACATATGCAGGCATGGAATAATCCTGACCTCTATCTCTTACTTGAATGCAATGGCTAGACTCTCATTTGTCTAACGGGGTAACTCCTCTAAGCCTGAGAAATAAGGTTGCAATTTTAGTGAGTTTTACGAACTTAGTGAGGTAACCATCCTCGATGGTTCATTCAACTCATACAACACATCAACATATATATAACCACATAATTCACATCATTTCATTTATCATATAGCATCACATATCACATTCAGAGTAGTCAAATCGATCATTTCAATAATTTAAAATACATATATCATATATAAATGCAATGCACATGAGATTCACATTCATTTATTACTTTTTTGTGACCGATTGCCTTTTTAGTAGCTCATATCCTTTGTGGATACTGATTTTATATCAGATAATGTCCCATATCCCTTAGTGGATACCAGGTATATTCACAACTGAACCAGAGGCTCTTATCATATTCTAAGCTTTAAGCTCTTTACACTGGTGACTCCGATCACAACTGCCTTTATCTTTCATATATTCATGTAATGAGATGCATCACAATTACATATTTTCAATAGTCATCAGATTTCAGTTTCACATTCAGAACATATTTATCATTAGACCTTAGTCCGACATTCAACAAAAATGTTGAGTACACTTATTCCAGTCAGATTCACATATAAGAAGCACTTCGAATATCACATTCATGCATCAAATGCCTCGGACATTCAATGTCCGGAATCAACACAATCAAGTTCACATTCATAAGATAATTCAGAACATAATTTAAAACAAACAATTAATTAAGTGAGACCATCTAGGTTACTCACAGTTTGCTCCAGAAAGTTATTGCCTAGAAGTCTCGGCAATGTTTGGATGTTGATGCTCAATATGCTCTTCTAAATCATATAATACATACACATTTATACACATCATACCTTTGCACAATCATAAGTATTCATTTATGCACAAATGTATATGCATTATGTACAATGCATGCTCAATGACAATCCCAGGTATATTTCCATTATTCTCATCACATAATCATTCATATATCTTAACTCACATACGTATAATTTGAACTTAGATTTACACCTCAATAAAACAAATTGAATCTAAGTTTATACTTAATTGATCATTCCAGCTTTTTCTAAAAAACAAACTTTCAGGTCCATTTTGCATGGTCATTTTGACAAAGAAAATGAAGTATTTAGGCATCACCTTCTTCCAAAAAATGTTATTCTACGTCTTAAGTTTCTAATGATACCAAGATCATACAATTTGGTTCAGTATTTTGAAAGTTATACTCAAAATACTTCAGAATATTCTTAAACTGCAATAGTACTCTATACTCAACTTCAAGCTTGATTTTGAAATTCTTACAGACAAAATTAAAAATCTATTTCTTCAGAACATTTGTATCCATATGTATCTATTTTAATCTAAATAAAAAATCATCTCATTTGGATATCTAAAGATCAAGATATGGCCAAAATACCGATGTATGTTCAATAAAAACACTCCATTTAACAATATTCCAGCACACTTCATCACTTTCATCCCTAATTCATCAATCAATCTTTTCTGAATGAATTCAGATGGCCATAAATTTTGTGGAGAGGAAAAACAATGTGTGAGGAGTTTGTTGGTTGAAATTTCAAGACATTTGGAGATCGGGAGAAGTTATAGCCAAAAGAATGAAGGATGTTCGAAACTATCACCTTTCGGTAAGCCTTCATTGTCACAATTATGCCAGTCAAGTGCGTAATGTCACTATCAAGCTTGTGCATGATCGTGCACTGTGAGACGCATCACCAATGTCACGATCATGCCTGTGCACAATCATGCACTACCTCTTTTTTCCCTTTTATAACGATCGTGCACAAGCACGATCGTGCATTGCCTAGTTTCTTCTTTAGATTCACAAAATGTAGATTTTTCTTCTCTTATTCCTCTCTTTTGCTTAATCTACAATTTCAAAGTTATGTCCTCACTATTTCCTCTTCATTCCTACTTCCATTTCAGCTCAACTTATTCACAACAAATCAAAATCCATGATTTAACAAAGACATCAGAAACAGGACATTATTTACTCATATTCATCATTTTCTGCATTTCTTCATCTACTGTACTTTTTCATCTTCATCAACACCTTCATTTCATCTCTAACTTATCATTTTAATTCTTTTCCTATATCACCACATCACCTTATACCTTTTCCTTAACTCTAAACTCATTTTAGTTCATTCCTAAAACACCCAACGAGATTCATGCAAACAATAGCAAAAACAAAGCATACGCATATCATTTCTCCAAAAAAAATTTGCACTCTTTTTATACATATTTTCGATGATCTTTCTAACTCAAACATCATTTCAACACCATCTTATGAAATATTGATCATCAAAACACACAAATAAGATATGAATATTCTCATCCTATATCCATGATGCACATGAATAATGACCATTAGTTTCACTATATTTATTACATATTCAAACAACTCATAAGAATTTAACACATTACTTACTTGCTAAAACTCCAACCTCTTCATAATCATGTGAACCTTAGCTTATCCAACATACACAATTATCATCATCATTCATGGTAGAAGGGTTAGGTATTTTAGTAACAAGATGAAGAAGACAACAAATCTTAAAGAAACAAGGTGAAAGAGTTGGACAAAATCAGCATGATGAGGGTGGTAAGAGTTTCATAAATCGAGAGCAGAATGAGAAGATGAGAGCAAATGAACAAAATGAAGAAAATAAGTAAGTGTCGTAAATGAAAAGTGAAAGACCACAATATGTTCTTTAATTTAGGTAAAAGAATAGTAAGTGGTGAGTGGTAGTGACACTTGTCACTTTCCTATGGTCCCATTCTGGTCTTTTAATAAGCTAGTCCATTTGTCTCAAATTTTCAACCTAAATTTTCTCCCAATTTTCAATAACACTTGTCATTAAATCCCAATGTCATTTATAAAAATTTTCATTACAATTTGACTCTTATTTCTACTATTATTTATCAATTGTTTTGCTACTTGATATTTTTCTTAGTCCAAAAATACCCTTAAATTCTAGAAAATTCTCATATTCCACCAAAATTTTTAATTCACTACTCATACACTCCAACTCAACTTTTAAGATACATAATCCATAATTCACATTATAATCGTATTAAAATAGTCATTTATACCCGAAAAATGTCAAATGAGTGCATGAACAATTCTTTGTAATATGTGCAATAATCAAATTTCACGTGTTTGTATGCTAACATTATATATAAACATGAAATGTATTTTTCTAATCTCTCATTGCTATTTTCTCAATTACAAAAATATAGGGTTCTAACCTTTAGTATGGAAACAGGATGTTACAACTACAGTCAAGGGGAAGATTTATGAGCAGACTACCCAAATTCCTTTAACTGAGAGGGACAAAAGGGAGCATCTTGAAGTGGTTGACAGCCAAAATAAGGGTGATCCTAGTTATGAGAAGGAACAATCAATAAATCATAGTACTGTTGATGTAATGCAAAGTAAGACAGCTAGAGTTTCTGTAGAGGAACCAAGAATCGAGAGGGTTGTGGATGTTACTCAACATATTGAGATTGCCGAAGTAGTGCCAGAACAGTCAGCTATGGACAACTCTAGAGCAGACAATGTGGAGCATCTAGATACTAGCGTGGAGCACTTCAACTCAGAATATTTGGAGCAATGCCAAATGGATTAGGCCAACATGTTTACTCCAGTAGAAACTATTAGGCAAAATGAGACCTCTAAGGCTAGGCTAAAGTTTGAAAAACAGACAACAATGGTAAATTTCAATGATAATTGTGTGGTAAGTCAAAGGTATGAGATTATCATCTTTTAGATTGCAGCACATCCTGGAGCAGAGCACGTTTTGGTATTCAATTGTAATTCTTTTGCTTATGTGACAATAGGTTCCTCTAGAGAAAGCAGTTTAAACTTGGCAGCAAAGGACTGTGATTTCCCATCAGCTGCAACTTGAGTTTCTGAGATTTCAGGAGATTTTTATGTGCAGTCCAAAACTGTAAAAAGAAAGTCAACAAGGAAGAGAAAGAAAAATTAAATACCAACAATAGGGGATTAACAAAGCACCGTATCTTGTCATTTTTCATGGTCATGAAGTATAAGTGGTGTCCTTAGTGGTTTTATTTGTGGTATATCTTTCAGGTAGATATATTGTATTCCTTATGGAGTTGTTTTGATCATTTGCAATATGATGGCAAGTGTTACAAAGGGTTTCCTTCGACACTGAACTTGTCAGCTAGACACACCTACTCCTTTGCACGACAATCTTACTTAGGTCCTTCTAAGCAAGACTTAGCCTTCCTATATGATCGTCATGTAGGAAAATTCCGGTGTGTACATCACATGCACACGGTGCGGAAAACAAAAATTTTTGTTCCGGGACCTTCCCGTAAGCCAGGATCTATGTGTCGATATAACAATGTCAAACCATAACGACCAAAGGAGACCG
>JANZLX010157216.1:0-15312 GCA_025531955.1 Erythroxylum orinocense
ACTACTACTATCCCTATTTAACTATAACTCTACCACTACGGTCTGTCTCTATGTTTGTGTTTCCGTGTATAAACTATTCATTCTCGTCCTCTGTGTCCTTTGCTCCTAACAATCAGGAACACAAATTATTTAATTTGGGATGCAATAGTTACTTCACTGGATTGTAGAAGCACATAATTCTTCCAATTCAGCTTCTTATAAAAACGATTAACATATTGAGGAATTTAATCAGAAACAACTTTTCTATTAGTTAGGAATAAGGTAGTGAATTATTGGAATTCTCTAGATTTTACATATAAATTTTTACTGTTGTTTAGATTAGAGGAATTAAACAGAAGAGCATAGGGGTATCGACATAAATTGGTCATTGTTTTCTTTTTTCATATATGTTCAACTTAACATTTTATTTAGTAACAAAACAAATCATTGTCCATTGGCAGAATTTTCGAAAATAGTTATTATTTAAGATTTATAGACTATATTTGTTTGAATCAAACCTTGAAAATAATATAATCCCTAATATATAAAAATGTGTAAATAGCTAATTAATATTATAAAATCAAATAATTAAATTCTTATTTAAACGGACCTTTTACTTCCTATATTTAACATTTTAACCCCAATTTTTTGTCACACAAAAGAGCCTTTCTAATTGGTGGAAGGTGATGTTGCAAGCTATTATATAGTGATGGTGATTGAAATTGCATTATATCTTAGATAAATTATTCAGTAATTTTTTTTAATGTATGGAATATTTTAACAAGTGTTGAAGTGAGAAGTATCATTAATAGCAGAAAATATTACGTGGAATGATTGCATTGATCCTTTCTATTCCTCTTCATATTTTATATTATAACTGAAGCCATCTTTTGCATGAGATCTGATTTTTTTCTTACAATTATTAAAAAAATACTAAAAGAAAAATGAAGCTTAGCGACAGAACATCTACACATTCCGTCGAAAAACTAAGTTAGCGACGAAATTTAAGGACGGACCAAGATATCAGAGAAACGGTTGTAGATAATAATTTGCAACGAATTATAGAATGTCCGTCGCAAATTTACCGACGAAAATTTTGTGTAACCTTTGGTGAATATACCGACGATTATTCTGTGCTGTCTTCGATCGGTAAAGTTGTCGACAGATAAGATATGTCTGTCGGCAAACTTATTCACGGAATTGGTTATTCCGCCGGTAAGTTAATGTTGTCATTACCGACAGTTGTTAGTAATCTGTCGGTAAATCGAATAGATTTTATCAACGAACTTTGTTTTTCTGTTGGTAAATTTACTAAAAACTATTTTTTAATTTTTCAGCATTAATTTTTAATTGATGATGTTATGGATGATGTATAATTTAAACAGTTATGAGTTATCTGTTGATAATATTTTGATTTTTTTACATTTAATTTGTTTAAACATTAAGTTGATTGATGATATAAAGTAAAAATTATCTTAATTGATAATAAAAAATTATTTTATACATAATAAGTATTTGTAATTTATACAAAATGACTACAAGTACACTATTCATTTGGTGACCACGGATGCTCTAAATGATGCGATGAGGTGCTAAGCCTCTCCTTAAACTCATCCACCTCATTACGAAGCTGAGCTATATACTTCATCGGCTATTGCAACTGAGTTGCCAATGTCTGTACTGTGCTTCGAAGCTCATAGACTTCATTGAGTGCAGACCGCTTACTAGATGTTGCTGTACTGGATGTGAAGGATTACAAATAACATGTGTTCGCAAATGAACTTAAGCCGAATATCCTTCAATGACGGTCCCTACCACTTACTGCATGAAGATAGGTTTGAGTTTCATTAACATCTTCAGACTACTGAGACTGTTGTTGAATGCTTTCTTATATTTGGTTCTATTATAAAACAATGTTTATGTTAGTAAGTGATAATAATTAGACATTAATATTAAAGCATAAATTTCATATACATTTAGTTCTCTACATCGGGTTTTGAAGAAGGTCACACCGTCATGCTTCTTAGTGTGAGTGTGCAAAAAGAGTTAACGGAGCGTAGGCTTCGTGCCCATAGACTTTTCCTGCATCAGAATAAAATGTTATAAGCGAACTAAAATTTATAAAAATTTCAGCAGAATTTTCTCTATTTTTACGATATTTACCCCCTGTTGAACAAAGAAAATAACTCAAAAACACAGTCATATATGACACCAGACAGTATCTTTATTCATAATATACATATTTTCGTTCCAAAATTCACACATCAAATTAAATTCAAATACATCAAAGTAAAAAAATCAAAATATAAATGTAAAGTATAGATACTTATAAGTCTCTCTACATACTCGTGGTGGGTAATAGAGCCTCTAGTATATACGGGAAGACTCTCTCCCCCCGATCCTCCACGTCTGTTGGTTGAATTACGCTCTAAAATGGACATTACCTCAGGTGATTTCTAATACTACTGCCAACGACTCCATATTTGTTTAGAAATATAAGGCGGTCATACACTGGTCTTGTGTATCGCACCAACAAAGTTTCGATAACGTGTACGTGCTCATCTCTCCCATACTTTATAAATGACCGCATCAAATTCAGAATCTAAAAAAAATCTTTCTGAAATAAAAGGAAAAACATATGATAATACTTATAATGTAATAATATTTATCTAATAAATGTATAAAAATCAATTAAAAAACAAAAAAAAGTTTTTGTACCTCAAACTCCTGATAGTAAAATTCCTTTGTCGTCTGAAAGATATTCTTCTGTATTAACCCTCAACATCAATCTTCTCCTTAAATTTGGATGTCATGTTTCTTGAACATGATCTAGACGGAATCAACCTAATATTAAAAAAACTAATTTTATACCATTTTTTAAATCTAAACCAATAACTTAATTATAAACATATGGTGTTTCATGTATAGTTACAGATTGTTGACAATTGTGATATAAGTTCTTCCATCAGCTCCCTCAGCTTCAGACCGGAGGTCACCTCCTTCATCCGCTTCGTTTACCTCTAATATCTCTGTTGGTATAGGGGTGGTGGATGGTGTAGTAGCAGGTATGAAAGGTGATGTCTCATCTACAGGTTTAGTAGTAGCTAAAGGTACAACATTTGATTCGGTTGTAGCTACAGAATGTGATGCTTCACCTGGACAGTAACTGGCTCGAAATTGTGGTCTGAACCTTGATCGCATTATATCTTGTTTTCTCTTTGGTGGCATATTTCAACCTAAAATTCATATCCCATCATTTGAATTAATATTTCCCATTTTCATCATTACCATTATCCTCGTTTCGATTACATGCTTCTTGATTGAAATTAATATCTTCAATAACTATTAGAAAATTATTTCCTATATCTAGTTACATATCCCTTAAAACATCATCCGACCCAAGACTTCCACGTTAAGTTATATTATATTTCAAGTAATTGACTTTAGCTTCTTACGATTAAACTTGATTTCAATTCCAAGAGGACCATACAATAAATAACCCTTTTTCCAAACCTTACCTACTCTTCTGTAGAAATCTTTCTTTAATAATAATATGTCTAGATCATTCATTATAATGTCAAATGTGGACAAATTGTCGAACTCAATACTAGTCTCGGTAGTTTCTCTTGGTGAAGAGTTATAAGACCTCTTTTTCTTACTTAAAAGTAGCTCTATGAGTGCATAGTATGTGAATCAAGTCCTTCTTAAAGACAACATCTCTATCATTCTCTTCAAAACTCGAAGTATCTATTCTCATCATTAGTATAACATCTTTGTTTTCCACCACTTTGGTCATCATTTTTATTAAGGAGCCCCCAGGTAACCTCAATCCCATCAAAATTATCAACAATCTCCTTTTAGTGAACAATGGAATTCATCAAATCCTCTTGTTTCTAAATTTTCTATTTCTTATTCTTATTTTTAGGTCGAATCTTGATAGATAAGCTTGTATTTATTTACTAGTTAATGATTTTAGGTTTTCTAATCTATACCATTTCCTTAAGAGATCAACTCGTACTTACTACTATTTTACTTACTAACAAAAGGTACACTTGCCTTTGTTATGGGTAATAGATACCTAATACGAAAATTTATAAATAGATACAGAAAGTAATGATCCATTAATATGCACATTTACCACTAATAATAGGGAAGTATATTTTGTAAAGCATGTAATCTTATAAAACATAATAAAGAAAACTACCTACCAACGTTTATGATACTAAAGGTTTGCATTACACCTTAATATTTCACAAAAGTTCTAAATAAGCCCCCGTCCTTATCTACGATGTCATTTTTTGAAAGAAATAAAATATTTATATTTCATTAATGAGAACAAAAGAAACCATCAAATGATACATGGGTTATTACAAGAAACCTAAAAAATCATATGAGGTTGAAACCTCAGTCTAGTGAGATTTAGTGTAACTTAAGGCTAAGCATCATACCAAAATAAGCTCCAAAAGCATTCGATTGCTTGCTTGAGGACTTGTTAAATGGTGAGAAAGTTCAGAGTCGCTGGAGACCTAATCTCTCAAATGTTTACTTAATGGTGTGTATCTTTTATTTGTACTAATACATATGAACCTTCACCTTCTTAGACAATAAATATTGGTTCTTCACCTTCTGAGACAAATTATCAACCAAATTATAATATAATGTTCAAATCATCAATTTTGAAAGCACAATATAATGTTCAAATTCTTAACAAAATAACAATATCAAGTTCAAATGCTCATCCAAATCACATCATATATAATATTTAAATTATTAATGAAATCATAATATAATGTTTATATCCTCAACCAAATCACAACTTGATGCTCAAAAACAGTTCAATTTGTTGATTCACCATCATTAACATGAGATTTTGTTAGTGTTAATTTTTCCCTTATTTTGACAACTTATATCAAGATGCTATAATTTTGATTGAAAATCTTTTTTCTCTCTCTTAAAAGTTGCTTTCTCCTAATTTCAAGATGCTATAATTTATTTCTTTAATTATGTGTTCTTATCTTCTAACTAAACTTTGCTTTTAAATAAGAAAACCAATGATTGCCAATCTATTACAAAAATATAATCTAACTACAACCGATGCTTATATTATAATTTAAGCATAATACATTACAAAAAAATCAATGTAAGTTATATCATATTTCAAGTAAAAGAACTGAAATTATGAAGTTCATACTAAAAAAGAACTGAAATCACTTTTTCAAATAAAACACATTTCATCAAACACTTTACACGCATAAAAAATTTATCCTAAGATCACAACCAAAATCACGTCTTATCCCTTATATCATTAATATTTATACCTTAAAATTGTTTTCCAATCATAGAATGCACAAATAAATGAAAGTAATCAAATACCCAAATTAACTTTCATTTAATATACAAAAAAAACATGACAGTGGTTGTAAAAATACCACTACCGAATGACAAGATGACAGTGGCTGAAGAAGACAACGCTGACAAGCAGAAGAGGAGTCTACGACAAAGAAACCGAAGAGAAGAAAATTGCATAAAAGGAGAGGAAGCAGACGAATTACATTAAACTCACCCGAAAGGTCTCTTCTCTCCACCCTCACTCCCCCTTTTTTAAAATGCTAAAGCTGAAGTAGACAATGACGTTTATCTTGAAAATTTACCAACAAAAATTTTCCATCAATAAACTTTAAACATTTTTATTCCGCTAACAATTTTTGCCTTCTTTCGACAAGCATTTTTTACCGTCAATAAAGTCCATCTCAAATTTTGTCGGGATGATTTCCTCCATATTTACTGACGGATATTACTACCACTACTAAACAAAAATTTTCCCAGTAATGTTACTGACGGAAATTGATATTCTGTCAGTAATTTTTAGCGGTTTCTTTTCCATTAGTAATTTTCCATCTCTAATTTCTACTTTTCTTATAGTGGCCGAAGCTAAGAATGATAATTACCTTTAGCCACCAACATCAAACGTCGCAATATGTCATTTGCAACAATTTTGTTTCTCCTCGTCTATTCCTTTTGTGACGGACCCGTGATCGTAGCAAAATCAATTGAGTGACAATTTTGTGAAAATAACGCAAATAATTATTTGCTACTGGGCTTTTGTGACCATTTGTTCAACAGTTTTTTTATCGTCACTAAAAATGTTTTGCGACAATGTTTTGTCTTTGAGTGATGAAATTATTCATCACCAAAATCATGTTCTGTTATAGCGTTCGAGTATCATGAACATACAAATGTTAAGTGTCCCATATACATATATATTGGAGCTTCAAGTGTATAGATGTTGATTGTGCATAATACCTATTGCTATCTTCGATCAGACGAGGGATGAGTGGACAATTTATGAAGATGACCAATTGTAAGTGTAAATCGATGTTACTTTCGTCATTTCAATTTCAGCGGACCACCTCCACTTGGTATGATGATTCTGACCTATATATGTCTTGTAACTCTTGTAGTTATTGCAAAAGATCATAAAAAGTTTCCTTCGAGGGCGTTTTACTGTACAATAATGCAAGGATCCTACTATCTTGAAGAAACATTGGGTCCACTTTTCATTGTCATTTCATCTAGCCTTATAGCTAGCTACTAGGTACTGAAGGATCACAACACACATTGAAAATAAAAACTGCAATCATATACTATCTATTGCGTTTAACAACATACTAATAATAAGAATAAGTAAACGATAAATACCTAAATTTGTGAATTAATCAATACTGAATGTCGAAACTACGAAGTCTCTATGTGCTCCACACATAAAACCAAAACAGCTCTTTGTATCTCACTTTGTATATATCTCACCGCACACAAAACGAAAAACAAGTCTCTGTGATTTAACTCTACTCCTTTTTCATGCACGCTGTCTCTTAAAACAAAACAAAAGACTTCTTTTTATTTTGTTTCTCTCTTATCACACACTTTCTCTTTGTATGTAGTAACGCCCACTAAAAACCGAAAACCCCGAGACCTTCTAGTTTTCCACTTTCGGTTTTCTATATGCACAAAATACTCTACCTTTATGTGCATAAATGTCATTTGTAACCGTTACATTGTTTATTGTTTTGGTTAATGATAAAATAAAAACAACAACCAGCACGACGTTTCCTTTTAAATTAAATGATAATTATTATTTATAAAATGAAATAAAATAATTTTATTTTATTTTATTCACTTATTTTATGCAAGAGAAATTCCAATATTAATTATATTTTTTGTGCTAGCAAAAAAAATAATAATATGCCATATAGATTATGGTTCTGTCTGAATCTACTGGGGCTGGATGCTGTTGCTTGGATCCATGATTCTGACTGACTTTAGCTAAAGAACAGCTGCAAAACAACAAAAGGCACGCTGGGGGTTGATTGTTGACAGGCCCCTCCGGTGCTCAAGTTAGTCTTTTGGTGGAAGTTTTGGCGACAAAGAACAGAGGAAATCAGGGTTCTAATGTTGTACCTTTTCCATGATGAGGTAGCACCTTATATACCTAGAATAACTGCTAGGTTTAGGTCTTTACGTATGCATGGGAGGTTTCCACCTATGAATGGGTCGTCGATGCCTGGGCTTAGGCCTAGCATGACCGACCTAACCATAAGCCCCCTACTCCTCAAGTCCGCTCATGAAGAAGGGTCGAAGGAGTACATAAAGACTGTACGTCCCATTCGCGTGATAGATCGTGATAAGCTTGATCGATCGTACATCGTCACTTAGTGCATGACAGCTCGGGATATGGTCGACCGATCGAACGTAGAGATAAGGTCGACCGATCGAGCGTAGAAATAAGGTCGACCGATCGAGCGTAAAGGTAGGATCGATCGATTGAGCGTATATGCCTAAAAAATGCACTAAGTTTAATCATTACTTGCGGCGCACATCCACTTGCAGATTTTCAAATGAAGCGTCTTTTAACCGCTGTGCAACTGTCATGAGTTTGAAATGAAGTGTCCTTTCACCGCTGTGCAGCTGTCACACACGTCCTTTCAACTCCTGCGTCGCTCTAGGTAATTAAAATCCTAATTCGCACGGCTCGGATTTTGGCACATGTCCAACTTCAATTGAAAACGCCCATTCATTTGACCTTGAACTTCGTTATAAAAGCTTGGAATCGACACATTTCTTCACTTTTTGCGTGTTCAACTCTCCGATCTTTGCTCTCTCTATCCTTTATGTTTTTTGCTTGTAGTCATCGGAGTTTCTTTTAACCACTGTCCAAATCTCAAACTTCCATCACTAAAATAGGTACGTCCTCTTTCCTCTCTTCATCCTATAAATTTTCGTTTTGCAATCATATCGTCGACTAGTCCTAGAGGTGAGGTTAGTCCTAGGGATGAAACCACTAAAAGTGCCTTGCAAATAGTTGGGCCGCTTGAAATAACGACAAAAGCGATGGAAGTGCTAGAGGTGAGACCAAATGAGGCGGTTGTGGTGAGTGACCGAAAAGATGGGCAGGTCATTGAAGCACCACCGTGCGACCTATCGACGATGACCAAGAGGGAGTTGAATCGATCTGTTAATCAAAAATAATATCCCTGCATCCTGGGGACCCAGACTAGCCTCTGAGAACGAATGAATTCATAGCAATCTGGGAGGATACTTTGCTGTTTCAGACAGCTTTTTCTCGGTTAGCAGCACGAAGCTTCCATATGCTCCGATCATTGATGAGGTCTGCTGTGCCTACCAATTGAGGCCGAGCCAAATTCCTTCGAATGATTGGAGATTTATTAACGGTCTGGCCTTGCTATGCCATCATTTCGGGTGTCCCCCATCGGTTGGTATCCTGCGCCACTTTTTGAGAATGAACCAGAGTTCAAGTGCCGGGGCCGGGATCCCTCATCTTCAGTATAGAGATGCACGCTATCGCTCGGTCGAAACAGCTTCAAAAGTCCAAGGTTGGAGGACGAAGTACTTCTTTGTGAGGCCTTCGGGATCTTCCTTTGAATCCCAACAGTGGATATATCCTCTGGCCGAGCGATGGAATGACACTTCGAGTTTGTCCCTTACTAGGGAGGAGTAGGGGGTGATCGATCGCATTAAAGTGCTCGGTCGGTACGACTTCGATCGGCTTATTATGGGGTATCATGGAGGGGCATCGATCGATGCATTTTTACTAAACCCCCATCTCAAATTAACGGGCTAGGAGAAGAAATTGCCCTTTCTGGTTGACTCCTCGTAGTTTAACTACTTACTGCATGCACAAGTACTATTTTCGATTTCTGACCTGCTTGTATAATTGTGCAGCTATGGCCAAGCTCCAGGATTTCATCGGGTCCTCCAATCCCCCCAAATCCAAAGGCCAGTGCAAAGGGCTTAGGACTTCCTTAACGGCAAAGGGGAGAAGCAAGAAGGGGGAGGTCAACGAGGGTATCGCTCAGCCCCTTGTACTTGAGCAATCCACACCGCCTGCTACAACGCTTGCTCTATCGACTGTTCCTGAGCAGTTTACAGCGTTGTCGGCCCCATTGGTAAATGAGGACCGAGCTGTTGTGGAGGAAGAAGAGGAGGAGGTGGAAAGACACTTCAGAGAAGGAAATCTATTCGGAATCCTGAGCAATCGTCCACCCATGTGGACAAGGGTAAAGGGAAAGAGCAAGTGCCCTGGTCAGACAGAAGTAAGAGGAAAGAGCAAGGGCCTAGCTCCGGGAAATGGGTGTCCACAATCAGTCTGGACAAGACTGCGTCGCTGATATATGCTTAATTGTTGATATTTTTGATTATTTTCACTTAGCGATTATTGATACAAAAATGATTAAAATACTCACTTTAATTTATATTTGTTTTTATGTATAATTTGAGAGCAAAAAACTTAAAGTGAGTTAAAAGCAATATATATGGGTCATTTCTTGAATATTTATTTTGCTTGTCTTTATTGAAGAAGAAGAATATAGTTGACGGATATCAATTAATTGAGGAAGCTTTGGTGAGGCAGATACTGTGCATTTTATGCACAATGAAAGGACGCAGCTAACAGTGAAAAGAGGATTAAAGAGTGGCAATTAAATGGTCCTTAGACATTAAATTAGCAAGGAGAAATATCACGCAACTGGGAGGCGTAAGCAAGGCATGAAATAAAATAGAAGACAACAGTCCATTCACGCACAAGGAGCAAGACACAGTAGAGAGGGTCAAATTAAAATCAAACAGCAATAAATGAAGAGAAACGTGGACCAGTGAAGAGAGGGCAGTAAAATACACAGGACTCCAGCATTAGACACGCAAAAGGCTACAAAGCTGGACACGCATAAGGAAAAAATAAGGAAATTTAATTGTCAAGGGCAGCAAATTGAAGACAACGTGAATTAAATGAAGATGCAAATTAGAGGAGCACGTACAAGCCAAGGGACGCACAAAAATGAATTAGAAAACAGGTGTTTGGGCGTTTAATAAAAACGCAACAAGCCAACAAATTAATTGGACGCACAGGTATAACACGCAATAGGAGGCAGGAAGGGCTACGTGGCTTCTAACGGAGAGAAAAATTAATAGTGTCGGCACAAAGAAGCAGCAATAGATGTGACGCAAATGAGCTAGGAGATGGGGGCGCTGGAGCGTGAGAGGCTGGTGGCTTGGACGTGCATGAAGATTGCTTGGCTCGGTGATGCTTGGAGAAACAGAAGAAGAGTTGACAAGCATGAGCAGTGAATGGTGTTTAAATCCCAACATTAAATCGTCATGTCGATGAACAGTAAATTGATGAGGAGCTTGCAATAGTGAGCAGAAGAGTGAGGGCAAACAGGGATTTTTGGTTGGAGATAAAAATAGGGGTTAAAGCAATTTATCGGGAAAGATCCATGAAAAGCTGAACGTCCCGACACCGGTTCGGAGGTAAAATCGGCGCCGACGATCCGGATTAAGTATTTTTTTAATTATTTTGTTGTTTCTTTCTCTCATTAGGAATTGATTGTGTTATCCTGTTTTAACTGATTTGGCTATTGTGTATGGATAATCAAACTTTCGTCATTGTTCGGTTATTTGTGTATGAACTGATTGGGATTTGTGATTTTACAATTTTAATGCGTTCATTGAATTGATAATTGCGAACCCATTGCTAGAATTTCGATATAATCTGTAATTGTTATGTTGAAATTCATATGTAACGACTAATGATACGTAATCATTAGGAATAACACAACCTAGGTTAAATGACACATCGTATGTAGTTGTTGCCTTGATTAATCAGTTTTCCTAATTCGTAATGCTACCTTCTAATTAAATCTGGAGATCGTATCCTAGGTTGTTAGGTGGTTAGGTTTAATTAACGATCGTATCTTGATTAAACAAAACCTAAAGGAAAACTTGGGTAAATTTTTAACCCACGATTAATAATTGCTAGGAGAGGTTAAAGAACAACAAATTAATAAAATATGCTTGATTAGGGTCTAGGCCGAGATTGAACCGAAGAACCGGGTCCTACCGAATTTCCCATTTTTATTATTTTATTGCATGTTTTCTTTAACTTGTTTTTATTAGATAGTTTTATTTTATTTTCGTCTTTAAAAATCCAAAAGCCCCCTTTTTCGTAAACACCGGTTATTTTTATTTCAAAAACTTTACACGTACTCTCTGTGGGATTGACCTAGACTTGCCACTGCTACAGTAGTAGTCTAGTTAATTTAATTTCGATTAGCATTATGACGCGCGGTCAGTCGCTCAGGAATATCGATGTGGCCCTCTATGTCGCTCATAAGATCTCTCCCCCTAAAGATGAAAAGTTTATTGATTCGTTGAATAATCAGGAGCTGTCGGTCAGTCTCGTATATGGTTGTGCTAGGGATCTAGCGTTCGCCTCTGCGATGCATCAGTGCATCGATCAGGTCAATGAGATTAACCGATCGCTGGACCGGGAGGTTAAAAATCTTCTTGAGTAGGTCAACGTTTTGAGAGTTGAACTTTTCGAGACAAAGAAGGAGAAAGACATTTTACGGGCTCAGCTCTCTTCATTCGAGGAGGAGAAGAGTGTGTGGGAGGAAGAGAAGAGCGTCTTGAGAGCTCAACTTACTTTAGGGGAGGAGGAGAAGAGCAGAGTGGCTGCTTCCATGGATGAGCTGGAAAGCAAGTGCCGAGTGTTGCGGGAGGAAGTGCTCAATGCCAACGCTAAGGCAAAAATGGAGAAGGAGCTCCGTTTAAAAGTCCTTTATGACTGTCACGAGGCGGTGATAGACAAAATAAAGGATTCGGGGAAGTTGCTGGAGCTACAAGGCTCCATCAAGGAGCAAAGAGTTGAGGCGATCAAGCGATGGAGAGAGCGGCACCTATTCGAGGAGTGCAAGGAGTTTGCTTATGAGGAACTGCCACTACATTTGTGTCCCTGACGGGTCGGATGGTCCTTCATTTATGCCGAGCCGATGCTTCCCTCTGAGCTTGACCTTTCACTTGAGGAGGTGAGAGAGATAGCTGAGAAGGAAAGAGAGGCATTACCGGATGAGATGCTGGACCTTAGCTCAAACGAGGAGGAGGAGCAGGCTCATGAAGGCATCTCTCTAGTTCTTGCAACAAATCCTGATCCTATCCTGAGTGCTTCGCCGACCTCCTCTCCTTCAAACAATTTTAAGTTGTAAAACTCCCAAAGCTCATTTGGTCGGGCTTATGACCAGCAAAATATAAGGAAATAAAAAATCTTATTTTTATCCTCCGTTGCCTTGTTAATTTTGTAAATGTAGCTTTAAACTGTCATTAGCTTTGTATGAGATATTGCCTTTTCGAATAGCATGTAGCGAACTAGCACGTTCAATATAAGCCAATCAATTGTTAGGTTTGAAAGAATTTGACCGAACAATACTGAGGCCGAGTGATCCAAGATTTTGGTTCTTGGCATCGCCTGGTTCCAAGATCCTGTCTTGACAACCTGGCCAAGTGGTGTCGAGGTCGAGCAATCCAAGATCATTTTCTCAGCATCGCCTGGTTTCGAGATCCCGTCTTGGTAACCTGGCCGAGCGGTGTCAAAGCCGAGCGATCCGAGATTGTTTTCTCAGCATCGACTAGTTCCAAGATCCTGTGTTGGAAATCTGGCCGAGCGATGTCAAGGCCGAGCGACCCAAAATTCTGTTCTTGGAATCGTCTGGTTCCAAGATCCTGTCTTGGTAACCTAGCCGAGTGATGTCGAGGTTGAGCGACCCAAGATTCTGTTTTTGGAATCGCATGGTTCTAAGATCCTGTCTTGGAAACTTGGCTGAGCGATGTGGAGGCCAAGCGACCTAAGATTTTGTTTTTGAAATCGCCTGGTTTCAAGATCCTGTCTTGGCAACCTGGCCAAGTGATGTGGAGGTTGAGCGACCCAAGATTATATTCTTGGAATCGCTTGGTTCCAAGATCCTGTTCTTGGAATCTCCTGATTCCAAGATCCTGTCTTGACAACCTGGTCGAGCGATGTCGATGACAGTCAGTAGAATGCTCTCCCTTTAACCCAATTTAACGAGACCTTTCTTGCTGAGAAGTTTGAAACCTCTTTATTGCTGTGGGCCATTAAAAAACCTGATTGGCAAGGCCAGGAAAAGGATACCCACTGGCTACATGTATAAATGCATAAGCGATAATAAAATACAAGACAAAGAAATAAATAAAGTAAAGCATATCTGTTGGTAAAACGTCTTCAAGTTTTGAGAACTCCACTGCCTCAGTAGAATCTTGCTGTTCGTGCTGCGCGGGTTGTAAGGGCCAGGGTTTGATAGGGTCCTTCTCGTGTCTGACCGATCTTTCCAGGATGTTTCCACGGCCTCCTCGTCCTTTCTTTGTGAATTTGGATCGGTCTTCTTCAACCCATATGATCTGCTGCGTTTATTCTACAGGGTCCACCCTTGCAGTTTCTTCATCGACTCTCACATCAAGAGAACTTGTCAAAACTACCGCTCCCTTAAGGGTTCTTGTTTTTGCCAAGTAGCATTTCCTAGCGATTCTTTGCTGACCCCTGACGATCCCGATTCTATGGGGCGTTGGGAACTTCATTGCTTGATAATAGGTTGACACGACTGCTTTGAGGGCGTTTTGGGTGGCTCTCCCAATTATTGCATTATATGCTCCCACAAACTTCACGACTAGGAATTCAACATTCTTCTCTACTTGGCATTGCTTTTGTCCAAATTTTATGTTCAAGAGGACTCTAGCAAATGGGTAAGCTGATGCTCCTGTTACCCCTTTGATGGGTCCCTCTATTGGCATCAGCTGCTCCTCCGGGATCTCCATTAGCATAAAAGCGTCATAATATAGTAGGTCGACCGAGCTGCCTGTGTTAATCATCACCTGTTTCACTTCACTAACGTCCATGTTCAGGGTGATCACTAGTGCATCATCATGAGGATAGCTAATACCATGTAGATCAAATTCGTCAAACGAGATCACCCCATCGTTCTGCTTCTTTTTCTTTGCTGACAAGTCTTCAATGACCTGCTTGGCATACCGCTTTCTTCCTTTGACGGTGGACCCTTCTGCTGCGCTACCACAAAAAATCATGTTAATGACCCTAACCGGTTGGTCATCCTGTTGTTCGGTATTTCTATCACCTCTTACCCTGGACTGTCCTCTTGTGTCGTGTCGGTCGTCCGTATTCCTATTCTGCCTCCCTCCTTCGTTCGAGTTATTTTACCTCCAAGGCTTTCTCCAGTTGTCAGACTGATCGCTCCTACCCTCATTATCTCGATCGGCATTGTTTCCGTACTTCAAAAATCTAGCTAGCCTTCCCCTTTGGATAAGGAGTTCGATTTCTTTCTTTAAGTCCCAGCAATCCTTCATGTCATGACCGACATCTCTATGGAAACGACAATATAAAAAAGAATCCCTTTTTTCATAGGAGTTTTCAATGTATTAGGTTCCCGAAGGGGTTCCCCTTCAGCTCTCATGACCTCCAATACTTCCGCATACCGTCTATTGAGCGGGGTGAAGGACTTGCGTCGTGGGTTTTGTCGGTTGATCGGCTTTCTCTAGCTAGACTGATCCTTCTGCCGTTTATGTCAATCATCGGTTCTACCGCTCGGCTTGCAGTCGTCTGCTCTTCGTTTTGTGTTTTTCAATACTTCTTCGAGCTGGATATACTTGTCCGCCCGATTTCTTATCTCTTGAACAGACTTGGGCTGATCAAGGGCCAATGTGATCGCGGCTTTGTCGTTCAATTTAATTAATCGACCTCGGAAACCGGTCAAAAATAAAATGATTCCAAGATTGCAGCAAGCTGAACCTCAGGTCGTCTCTCAAAGAAACCAGTGTGCAATTGATCCTAAACTAGCCTAATCGAATGATGCATGCAATTAAAACAATTAAAAAGGGTGGTTTTGATTGGCTGATTAAAATTAAAATAAGGTAAGGTAAAAGAGTATTTTTGGGATTTTTGAAAGACAAGACAAT
>JANZLX010157271.1:0-15303 GCA_025531955.1 Erythroxylum orinocense
TGTGGTTTCCTTATGATGCTTTATAAGTAAAGAATGATATGATGCCATATGAAGTGAATGTAGTGATTGATCGTAGCTCGCCCTTATCGTAGGATATGTACCAAAATGACCTCCGGGCGTCCCGTGCATATCCCTAGGGTAAAGGGGTGCTACACATATAGTCACTAAAGTTATTCTAGAGTTACTTAAAAAAAAGATTTTGAATGAACTTAGTAATACTTTCATTAGTTTTATCCCAAAGTCACTAAATTATATTTCTCTTAGTGATTTTAGGCCTATATCCTATTGCAATGTGATTTAGAAAAATCATAGTAAAGCTACTAGCCTTATGAATTAAGGATATTATGGGAACCATATCCATCCATCTTTAGGGAAATTCATTAAAAGGAGGCAAATCACTACAAGAAAATTAGTTATTAGTGATGGACAATTACCGATGGAAACGAAATTGTTGAAAATTAACGGCAGAAAATCATGATCCGTCAGTAAAATTGTTAGGAAAATTTTCAATTTACAATGGAAAAATATATGTGGGTAAATATGGAGGGAAATCAACCTGGTAAATTTTTTGATGGAATATAGTGATGGTAACAAATGCCTATCGGTAAAGAAAGCAGGAATGTTTAGCAGAGTAAATAAGTTTTGAGTTTACCGACAATAGTCCATTGGTAAATTTTAGTCGTAAAGGTCATCATTTGCTTTTGGTTCAACATTTTTTTTTAAAAAAAAGCAATGTCATTTGGTTTAACACCAAACGACGTCGTTTTCATTTAAACTAAATTGACTACAGCTTCCTCCCAACCCCCATTTCCCCTTATCCATCGATTTCTCCCTGCTATCTTCATCCAACAACGCCCTTCGTCATCCCATCATGACTCCTTGTCCTGCCATCGCGCGTCATCGTCATGCCACCATGCTTCATCATCGTGCCACCGTGCATCCTAAGGGTGTCACCATCCTCGACGAGCTAACGTCGCCATCTCTATCGCTACCGAATGTCACCGCTCGCCACTAGTCCTCGTTGTCATCATCGTATCTACTTCAGGTATTGTATAATCGTATCTCATGCACCACACATCGTCGCTGTCGTGGTCCTATAAATGGATAGGTTCATTATGACGTCGTTTGGTTCTGTAAATGTGGAGATGGTTCTGTGAATGTGTTAAAAACAAAAGTTCATGATGTGGAGTTAGTTTGTTGTTTCAAAAGTTTATCTTACTTAGATAAACTCATGTTTTATTTATTCTAGAAAATGTAACGTGATTATCATCTTAACATTAGTATCCAGATTAGGTGATAGTATAGATATCTTATGTTTACTTCAATGCTACCGTCAACTTATTCTTGTGTATATAAATATATATTTTGTGTTATTTTAAATATAAAAGGGTTATTTTTTGTTGTATTCTTCCTCCTCTTTTGAAAAAAATTGTGTTAGATTTAAACTCTACCTACTATTACTGCTTCCTTTGATAGAATAAGAGCTTACAAAAATATAGTCATTGTCAATCAATACATATGAGGCAGAATACACTCATAAAGACAATGCCAAAGCTCACGCCACATTGTTCTTTCTTTTTACATAGTTTATTAATGTTCTTAAGAGTTTAGATGGTTTTTGACATTCGAAGCTTCTTCATTTGAGACAATTATTGGCTGAGACACTATGTTAGCTACTCTAACTTTGTATTATTGGTGCAATTGTTGACTATAACTTTGTCAGACTCTACTTAATCAAGTTATCTTGTTGTGGCCAAATTACTAAAAATCTTGCATATGCTACTTGAAATTCCTTCCTGGATGCCTTTTATTTACTTAGTCTTTTGTATATTCTCTTAGCCCTAGATCTTCTAACCCTCACTGTGAATTTTGGAGGCTCCAATTCAATACCAAGATTCTTTTTTGACCAATAATATTCGTCTAACATTAGAAAATAATTATAGATAAGGTAATAATATTGAAATAAAATTGATAAATGCAAATGCAAATTATTATGCCTAATGAAGCTTATTTGGAATATTAAATAGTTGGCAAGCATATGCTTATAAGACATTCTCCTTACTATAGATTTTATCCACTCAATTCTTAATATTGCCTCTATTATGTCTAATAATACATACATACATATTGACAATGAATTTCAGTTTCCCACTTCATATAGGTGGAAGCCAGTTTCTCCCAATCATTCATTTGTTATTCAAAATAGATGTACTTTGTTTCAAAAAGTCACATAGATACAAATAATTTTGCAATGATTGATCTCTTAATTAATTGAAATAACAAAAATAAGGTTATAGGAACAAGTACAATATTATGTTAAGTCTTGATATACTTGATTCTTCTTTATTATCAGTTCTTTTGTTGGACCCCATTTCTGAAACCCAACATTCGGAGTTACCAAAACTTTAGCAAACTCAATCTTCTATTTCAAAATAGATTTTGGGAAACTTCCAATTGGAATTTCTGTTTGACTTCTTCAGAACATTTGTTTCCCCATTGTTTTAAGTTTCTAATGACACCAAAAACATTCAGTTTGGTTTAGAAATCTGAAAGCTATAGCCCAACCATTTTTGGACTATTATTAAACCGAGACTGCACACTATGCTCGACTTCTATCGGTAAATTGAAAGCCTTAGAGACTGAAATAAAATTCAATTCCTTCAGATAATTTGTATCTCCATGTCTCTAGTTTAGTTAGAAATAAGAATCGTCTCATTTGGAGCTCTAAAGATCAAGATATCACCAAACTATTGAACCATGTTCAGTAAAAATATCCAACTCATACTCTTTCAACCGATCCTCTCACTTTGATTCAATCAATCTTTTTCAAATTAATACCAAAAGCTATAAATTTTCATGGAGAGATAGAGTAATGTTTTAGGAATCCATTGCTTTAAAAATCAGGTAATTTGGAGGTCAGATGACAAAGTTATAGCCAAAAGAGTGAGAGGTGTTGTCTAGGGGGGCTGGCGGGTCGCGATGAATCGCGATCGCGACTTTCGCGAAATTTCAGCAAAGTACTTCCTCTTTTCTCTTTTCATCCTCCAACCTGTTTTAGCAAAAAGGCCATAACTTTCACTACAAATATCGGATTAAGGTTATTATTGGACCATTTTAAAGAAAACTTATAGACCTACAACTTCCATGAAGGCCTGAAAAACAATTTTAGCCTCTATAAGGGTTAAAGTTTTCAATCAATATAGCTATCCCGAAAGTCCATCTTATAGTGCATCACAAACTTCAAATGATCATAACTTCCAGCTCTGATATCGAAAAATTTCATACTTTATATCGTTAGAAAGGTAGAAGATAAGCTACAACTTTTATGAAGACAACTTTGGCTAATTCGACCTAGATCAATACAGTTTTTCCGTTGAGTTCCGAACACAACCTCTACACCTCTGAAAGCTTGCAAAATATAATATCTCTTCATATCAACCCACTACTGGGTACATTTCGGTAACTCTTGAATGTCACCTCAGGTAATTCATCCTATACAACCTTTCCAAATTTCTAGGATGCTATTCGAAAACAAACACTCATTTGCAATTTCAACAAAGAAGAATATGTACATACATATTCCTCTTCCACAACTTTCAGACTTAACCTATGAAATAGCATAATCATACACAAAAAGGAAATCCTTAAATTCTCATTCTCATCAGTAAGCAAGGTATATATTTGAACAAGCTTTATTTACAGATCAACATACACATCACTAACTTAACACAAGATACAAAATAAATGAGATGTTTAATGTTTGATATGCTCATAAAGCTATCCAAAAGTCTAGCCACTAACTTAGTTACAAAAGTCTCTAATATCTTGGAGTTTCTGATGCCTTGCAAGGTTCAACACTCGTTTTGTTTTGCACCTGAGAAGTGGAAAAATATGGGTGAGCTACAAAGCTCAGTGGCTAATAGATTTATAGCTATCGACAATGAGCCATACAATTAAACATATATACACATACGTCTAGCAATTTAAATAATTCACAATTCATCTTACCACTCATAATTAACCAAATGTCATCACATAAAGCATATCCTGCAATTATCTATCAAGCATAACACTCAATTATGCATCATACTCAAAAAATTAATGATGAAATGCACAACAAATGGCTCTAGAGTTTCGTGGAACGAAACGGAGAAACCAAAGTTCACACCGTGAACAAAACGAGCCCGATTTCTCAGGATCTCATGGCCTCAAGCGGGCAATCGAGAAAAGGTTATAGGTCAATATGCATATGACTAACGAAACGGGTTCCTCTCTTTCTCACTCACAAACAAATTTATGCCCAATTCAATAAATCACAAATTTGTATTCTCATTCTTCTTTCATTTCATCATATTCTCATTTTTCATGCTTTTCTTCTTTTCATTCAATTCAAAATGTCATAACCTTTTTCAATGTATAACATGTCCATATTGCATCATGCATTTTCAAATATTCACAACAATTCAAACTCACGAAATTTAAGCATAAACACATACGTAAGGCATTTTCCCTTCACACAACAACTATGAATATATTACCCACTTAAATTTTGCTGAAAATCCAAGCTCAAGATTGCCTTTCCTCTCGCTCTTGAGTAAGGTTTTCTTGATTCCCTTCAAATAAACCAATTTCTATTTAATCCATATTCAAATGAAAGTTTATAAAAGTTCAAGAATCAAAGAAATGCTAAAATTGAATTTAAATCTAACCTACCCATAACCCATCTAGGCTAGAAAAACCAAAACCTTAGCTTAGAAATCCAAAATCAATTTGGTTTCTTCTTCCTCTTCTTTCTTCCTTCATTCCCAACACAAACCCTAGCCTCTATTTAATGCCTTCTTGAACCTAGCAAGAAGAAAGATGAAAACTTACCTCTAACAAGTTGATTTCCTCTTCTTTCTTCTTCCTTCCAAGTTTCCTACGATCTTCCTTCTTCTCTTCTCCTTTTCACTTTTTCTTCTTCTCTCTCTTTAGTTCTCACGACACTTCTCTCTTCTTCTTCTAATTCAAGATCATTTTTTAATGGTCTTTTCCCCATTTTAGCCTTCATTTACCTTGTCCTTCCTGTTTTGCCCCTTCTTTTGACTTTTATGTCTCTAACTCCTTTAACCCCTTAACACCACATTAATTCTAACACTTCATTATAATTTCTAATTTCTATTCATCCTTGCTAATTTAATGGCTCAACTCTAAAAATAATAAAACAAATAAATCAATAATAAAAAATAAAATAAAAAAATTCAAGATCTAACAATTCTCCCCCTAAAAGAATTTCGCCCTCGAAATTCGTACCTGAGTCCACAAAGCGGTATGGATACTTCTCCTTTATTGCTTCCAAAGGCTCCTATGTTGCCTCCTTCATCGAATGATTTTTCCATAAGACTTTAACCAGCTTTACAATATTACTTCTCAAAACCTTTTCCTTCGAATATAGGATCCTTATGGTTGCTCCTCATATGTCAAATCCTCTCGTAACTGAACCTCTGAAGGTTGAACTATGTGTGAAGGATCCGATCGATACTTCCTCAGCATCGATACGTGGAATACATTGTGAATCTTAGACAATTCCGATGGCAAAGCTAACTTGTAGGCTAAAGGCCCAATCCTCTCAATGATCTCATTGGGCCTATGTATCTTGGACTAAGCTTGCCCTTCTTACCAAATCTCAAAACTCCTTTCCATGGAGAAGCTCTAGAAAAACACTTTATCTCCAACTTCAAATTCCATATCTTTTCTATGTGCATCTGTATAGCTCTTCATCCTATCTTGAGTTGCCTTAAGTCTTTGTTTCACCAATTTAATCTTGTCAACTGTAACTTGCACCAACTCAGGCCCTAAAAGTCTCCTTTCACCTTCCTCTTCCTAACAAATAGGATTTCTACACCTCCTACCATACAAAGCTTCATAAGGTGCCATTTGAATTCCTGAGTGGTAGGAATTATTGTAAGCAAACTCAATTAAAGGTAGGTGATCATCCCACGAGCCTTAAAATCCATAGCACAAGCTCTTACCATTGCCTCTAAAGTCTGTACTGTCCTCTTGTCCATCAATTTGGGGATGAAAAGCAGTACTAAAATGCCACTTAGTTCCCAAAGCCTCTTGTAAGCTTTCCCCAAACCTGGAGGTGAACCTGGTATCTCTATCTGAGATTATCGAACTTGGAATCCCATGAAGTCTGATTATCTCATCCACATATTTCTTGGCCAAAGCATTCAAAGAATCTGTCTGTATAATTGGCAAGAAATGTGCTAACTTAGTCAACCTATCAACAATCACCTATATTGCATCATGCTTCCTACTAGTCCTCGGCAATCCCATTAAGAAATCTATTGTAATCTTCTCCCATTTCCATTCTGGAATCGATAAAGGATTAAGCTTTCCTGATGGTGTCTGGTGTTCAATAGACGAAAAATGTGGCAGGATTAACTTTTCGTCAATTAAATACCATGTCAATGTTAACAAGGCATTATTTATTACTTTTTGCAATATAAAAGTGGATCTCACTATCACATTGTATGCCACATGACATAATAATAGAGCCCACTTTCAGATTCTAAAAATAATTAAATATTTTATTATAAAAATAATCTTAATACTTAATTAAGGCCATTTCAAACACTCATATTCAAAAAGGACAAAACCTATATTTGGTTTGCCCCTTTCGATATACCTAACCATTTAAAGTGAAGTAAAACATTTTATAACATATAAGACATAAGATAAAGAGATAAACCACACAAATAAGAGAAGATGTCAAAACACCCAGCTCTTGTTGATTTGTGTTTAACGAAGCTAAAACTGTCTAAAGCATAACCTAAAATTATGATAAATGAATCATCACAATCATCACATATATCTAGCTAAGCATTACACTAATTAATAACTATATATGTATTTTACCAATTAATAACTATATTTATAATTTAAGATATAATTAAATATATATTATTATAATTTTTATGATATGTCATGGTAAATTATAAATATTATTTTATATTTATTTAAAATAAATATTTATGAAAAATTAAGATGCAATGTAAATCATTATGAATAAATGCATTTATTAAATTAAGATATAGCATAAGCTATTAATATCTTTCACATATTTCATTTATAAATTAAATATATTATAAACGAATAAATCTAAAAAATTGAAGTACAATTAAATATATCTTAATTAATATTTATTTATTTATTAATCAAAGACTTTATTTTATATACCATTAAAATGTATAATCATAGTTATAATCAAAATTGTCTATTTTAACTTTGAGTTTAACCTAGTTTAGACAAATAGCCATGTTGATCTTAAAAATAGATTTTTTCTTATTACTAACAAATAATTTCATAATTTTAAAAAAATAATATCAATTATTTAAGAGAAGCGAATAAAATTATAAAAAATTACAAGAAACAAATAAAAATAAGTTTTTTTCTTTTGGGTGTAACCAAAATTTGTGTTTACTATAATATCTGGTTCTGTCTAATTTTGATGGGGCTAGGCGTTGCTGTTTGGATCCATGAATTCGTTTAACTCTAGCTAGGAAATACCTATAAAATAGTAAAAGGCGCACTGGGGGTTGACTGCCCGTAGGCCCCTCTGATGCTCAAGTTAGTCTTTTTGCGAGGGTTTTAGTGGCTATGAATAAAAAATGTTAGGGTTCTAAAGTCGTACCTTTTTCATGATGAGGTGATGAACTTATATAGTAAATACCTGCAGGAATTAGGTCAACATCTGGGAGTGGGCCGATCGGCCCGTGTGCCGCTCTGAGGTTAGGCTTGGGCCTAGCACAACTGACCCAACCATAAGTCCCCTACTCCTCGAGTCCGATCAGGTAGAAGGACCGATGGAGTACATGAGGTTTGTGTGGTTCGTTTGCATGACAGCTCGTGATAGGCCCGACCGATCAGACGTTGACGTCCAGTCAGAGCACTGGGTTTACTCATTAATTACGGCACATGTTCTCTGACGCATTTTCAAAATTTGAAATGGAGGGTCGCGTCCTTTCAACTATTGCGCCGCTCGGAGTATCTGATAACCCTAAATCGCACGACTCAGATTGTGCCACACGTCTGACTTCAACTGGTGTGCCCGTTCAGTTGATCTTAGTGATAATTGCTTGGGGTCAAAAGACTTCCTTCATTCCCATTTTTTACGTATTCGACTCTTTAACTTGTGTTCTCTCTACTCTCCATCTCTTCGCTTGCAATCACCGAAATTTCCTTTTCACCACTGTCTACATTCCCGACTTTAGTCACCAAACAAGGTACGTCCTTTCTTCTTTCCTCGTCCTGTAAGTTTCCTTTTCAATAACCATGCCATCGACTAGCCCTAGAGGTGAACTTAGACTTAGGGATGAAGCCACCTCCTCCTTTCCTTTTTCATCGTCTCCCTGCCAGCCTTCACTGCAAGCATCTGTGGGGCTCAACGAAGAGGTAGGTACGGTCTAAAGGGAGCTCCAATAGGAACTAGTCATCGAAAGTGCTTTACAAATTGTTGGGCCGCTGGAGATAGCGGCGGAAATGGTTGAGGTGCCGAAGGCCGATGGCAATGAAACGCCGGAGATAGAGGGAAATGAAGAAGTCGGGGCGAGTAACCGGAAAGACGGGCAAGTTGTTGGAAAGCCACCGAGCGACCAATCCACGATGACCGAAAGGGAATTGAGCCAATCGATCATCAAAAATAATAGCCCTCCGTCTTGGGAACCTAGGTTGGCCAACAAGAACGAACGGATTTATAGCAGTATAGGAGGCTATTTTGCTGTTTCGGACAGCTTTTTCTCGATCGGTGGTATGAAACTTTCGTATGCCCCTATCATCGATGAGGTATGCTGCGCCTACCAGTTAAGGCCAAGCCAGATTCCCCCGAATGGTTGGAGGTTTATTAATGGTCTAGCTCTGCTGTGCCATCACTTCGGGTGTGCCCCATCGGTCGGCATTCTGCGTCACTTTTTGAGAATGAATCAAAGCTTAAGCATTGGGGCTGAGATCCCTCATTTCCAATATAGAGACGCAATATATCGTCCAGCTGGAACAGCTTCAGCAATCAAGGCCTGGAAGACGACATACTTCTTTATAAGGCCCCCCAGGATCTACCCATGAATCCAGGCCATGGAGATATCCCCTAGCCGAGCGATGGAATGACACCTCCGATTTTCCCCTTACCAGAAAGGAATGGGAAGTGATCGGCCAAATTAAAGCGCTCGGTCAATATTCCTTCGATCGTCTTATTCTGGGGTATCGTGGAGGGGCATCGGTCGATGCCTTTTTAATTGATCCCCTGCCTCGAATTAACGAGCTAGGGGAGGAGATTGCCCCTTCTGGTCGACTCCTTGTATTTTAACTGCTTGTTGCATTCATGTGTGTTAGTTTCAATTTCTGACCTGCTTCTATAATTGTTCAGCCATGGTGAAACTCAAGAATGTCACCTCGTCTTCTAGTTCCCCCAAATCCAAAGGCCCGCGCAAAGTCGATAAACCTTCCTTGAAGATGAAGGAGCGAAGCAAAGAGGTGGAGGTTAGCGCGAATATCGCTCAGTCAACTGTACCTAAGCAATCTACAACGCTTGCCCAGCCGACTGTTCCTGAACAGTCTGCAATGCTAGATCAGCTGACTGTGCTTGAACAGCCTACACCGCTACTGATCCAGTCGGCAAGTGAGGATCGAGCGATTATGGAGGAGGAGGTGAAACGACGACTCAAGAGGAAGAAAACCACTCGGAGTCTTGAACGATCGTCCTGTCGATTGGATAAGGGCAAGGGGAAGGACCGAATGCCTAGCTCCAAAAAATGGGTATCCACGATCAGTCAAAATAAGATTACATCACTTAGGGACATCGATGTCGCTCTTCACGTTGCCCAGAAGGTTGTTTCTCCTGCGGACGTAGAGTTTTTGGATTCGTTGAACGACAAGGAGATGATGGCTAGTCTCGTACGTGGCTGGGCAAATGTAACGTTCGCCCCCCCCCCCCCACCTTTTTCTCTCTGTCCCATTTTTTTTAACAAAGTTCCTCATCATAGGATCTAGCGTTCACCTCTGGAATGTATCAACATCTTGATCGGATCGACCAAGTCACCCGATCGATGGACCAGGAGATTGAGAAGAGAGTTTTGAGAGCTCAACTTGTTTCAATGGAGGAGGAGAAGAATCGAGTGGTTGCATCCAGGGATGAGCTGGAAGCAGAGTGTCGAGCATTGTAGCTCATCAACGGGGGCATGAAGGAGGAAGTTCTCCATGCCAACGCTAAGGCACAAATGGAACAAGAGCTTCGTTCCAAGGTCCTCCATGACTATCACGAAGCGGCATTACAGAGCGCAAGGGCTAAGAGAAAACTGCTTGAGCTACAAGGCTTTATTAAAGAGCAAAGGATTGAGGCAATCAAGCAATGGAAAGAGCGATATTCAAATGACGAATGCAAAGAATTTGCTTGCGATTTGGCTCTTTCCATCCTGAGAAATTGTCATAGCATTTTCGTCTCCAATGGGTCAGATGGTTCTTCATTCAGGGAATTTGTCGAGCCCATGCTTCCCACTGAACTCGGCCTTTCGCTCAAAGAAGTGAAGGAGATAGCTGAGAAAGAAGAAGAGATTGTACCGGATGAGCTACTGGACTTTAGTTCAAATGAGGAAGAGGAGCGAGATCATAAGGGTGTCTCTTTGACTATTCCTTCAGACCCTTACCCTGTGTCAATTGCTTTGCCGACCTCTGAAACCACTCCTCCAGCCGATCTAACTGCTGATACTTCTCTTCCCACCGACTAGAACAAACATTTAAAGAAATAGAACCTTTCTTATTTTTGTCCTCACTATCTTCTTTATTCGATGAATTAAGATTGGACTGTCTCCTCAAATTATAGGCAGTGAACGAGTGTGTTAGATTCATATCGATCGGTATTGAGGTTCAAGAGGATCGTGGCTGAACAATCTTGAGACGATGTTGAGATCAAGCGATCCAAGATTGTTTTCACGGAATCGCCTGGTTCCAAGATCCGGTCTTGGCAACTTGGTCGAACAATATTGAGGCCGAGCGATCCAAGATTATTTTCTTGGAATCTCCTGGTTCCAAGATCCGATCTTGGCAACCTGGCCGAGCGATATTGAGGTCGAGCGATCCAAGATTGTTTTCTTGGAATCGCTTGGTTCCAAGATCCGGTCTTGGCAACTTGGCCGAGCAATATTGAGGCCGAGGGATCCAAGATTATTTTTTTAGAATCGCCTGGTTCCAAGATCCGATCTTAGCAACCTGACCGAGCGATGTTGAGGCCGAGTGATCCAAGATTATTTTCTTAGAATCGCCTAGTTCCACGATCTGATCTTGACAACCTGGCCGAGCGATGTTGAGGTTGAGCGATCCAAGATTGTTTTCTTGGAATCACCTGGTTCCAAGATCCGGTCTTAGCAACCTGGCCGAGCGATCCAAGATTATTTTCTTGGAATTGCTTAGTTCCAAGATCCGATCTTGTCAACCTGGTCGAGCGATGTTGAGGCCGAGCGATCCAAGATTGTTTTCTTAGAATCGCCTGGTTCCAAGATCCGGTCTTGGCAACCTGGCCGAGCGATGTTGAGGCCGAGGGATCCAAGATTGTTTTCTTGGAATCGCTTAGTTCCAAGATCCGGTCTTGGCAACCTGGCCGATTGATTTCGATGACAATTAGTTGGTAGAATGTTCTTCCCTTAGTCCAATTTGATGATATTTTTCTTGCTGAGAAGTTTGAAACCCCTTTATTGATGATGATAAGGGCGTGGGCCATTAAAAAACCTGACTGGCAGGGCCAGGAAAAAGGTACCTACAAGTTGCATATACAAGTGCATAAGCAATAATAAAGTACAAAACAAAGAAATAAATGAACTGAAGTAAAGCTTATCTATTAGTAAAAAGTCGTCAGGTTTTGAGAATTCCAGGGCCTTGGTAGAATCTTGCCGTTCATGTCACGTAGGATGTAAGAGCCATGTTCGGCTTGTTTGACCACTTGATAGGGTCCTTCCCATGTCTGACCGAACTTTCCAAGATGTTTACCAGCCGCCTCGGCCATTCTTAGAACATAACCACCAATCTTTATGTCACTCGGCCTTACCCTTTTGTTATAGAACTTTGTTGCTTTTTGTATGATGGCTTCTGAATGAGAGGCTGCCCTATCTTTGTCTTCACTGAGGATTACAAGTTTTGCCCTGCGAGCTTCATTATTCCTTTCTTCTTCATAACTTGAAATTCTTCGGTTATGCAGGACCACTTCTACTGGAACCAAAGCCTTTGCCCCAAAGCGGGGGCTTATCTGTGCTGGGGTTTTGGATGATGGGTGGAGGATGGGTCTAGGGATCATGATGCGTCGATGGAAGGGCGGCAAGTAATCGCGAGCCCATTCGTTGCAGCGCAAGTGCCGCGACGACGGCTACATCAGGATTTGTTACCACCGCCTGACTGATCTGTGTGCTTCTGGATGTGGTGCCCTGATGCCCGGCCCCATGATGGGCGCCAACTGGTTCTGTTTGATTTTGATGAGGCTGGGAGCTGCTGTTTGGATCCATAAATTCATTTAGCTCCAACTAGGAAATACCTGTAAAACAGTAAAAGGCACACCGGGGGTTGACTGCCAATAGGCCCCTCCGACGCTCAAGTTAGTCTTTTTGCGAGGGTTTTGGTGGCTATAAATAAAGAATGCTAGGGTTCTAAAGTCATACCTTTTTCATGATGAGGTGATGAACTTATATAGTAAATACCTGTAAGAACTAGATCAACATCTAGGAGTGGGTCGATCGGCCCGTGTGCCGCTCTGAGGTTAGGCTTGAGCCTAGCACGATCGACCCAACCAATATCAAATTTTTACAAAATTCTTTCAAATTCCTATTTTTGAAACTCAAGTTTTAACTTTTAGATGATGGAATATAGTTATTATAAAAACTAAAAAAATCCAATATGTTGTTGTAAAGACTAGGTTCATAAAAATTGAGTTTGATGTTACCAGTAAACTTTGAGCTTGTGTTTAAAATTGACTTCTCGATAAAGTCTTGACATTTTGTACTTTAAATTTAGGCATATTCCAAATAATGTAATGTTAAGCTTAATACAACCGTCCACGAATGGGAAGAGAGTAAAGCAATAAAGTTCGTTGCATAAACCAATGTAAGACCTCAATTATATCTACGTCAAAGATGTTGGGAGACAAATTCATAACTCCCTAAAAGATTAACAAAATATTAATAGCAAGAAAGAATCTTCTTTGTTATAGCAATAGAAAAAATTAGAAGAAACTGAATGATGAGACAAAAACTAAGATTTAACATGAAATGTTGGGACCCCGCCCTTGCGAGTCACGTGCCGACGTCATACGTGACATTCAGGCGCGCACCTCACAAGATTGGTGTGCCCACACCAAGTCAAACTTCAAAAACGAACTCACCTCACTTAGTTCCGAACAGATTTTGGGATAGCTCGTAAAGGAATTTCAATAAAATTTCTTCACTACAATTGTTCCTCATTGACTTAAGCTTCTAACGACACCAAAAACGCTCAATTTGGATCATAAATAAAGAAGTATTAGCAAAAACACTTTCGGGCTAAAATTAAAACGAGACCAAATGCAGCACCTAAATTCACTCCAAAAATTGAAAGTATTAAGGCCCAAATTGAAATTTGATTCCTTCAGATAGGTTATATATCCATGCCTCTAGTTTGATTAGAAACAAAAATCATCAAAATTGGAGCTCTACAGATCGAGATATCACCAAAATACTGAAGCATGTTCCGAAAAATATCCATCTTATACTCTTATAATTGATCCTCTCAGTTTGATTCAATCTATCTTTTCCAAATTAATATCACAGCCTATGAATTTTTATGGAGAGGTAGAGGAATGTCTCAGAAAACCAACGCTTCAAAAATCGGATCAATCGAAGGTCGGACGGAAAGTTATTAGCAAAATAGTGAAGGAAGCCCAGCTGAGTCGGCGAGCTGCGTCGCATACGCGACAACTTGCGGTAGCGATCGCGAGGCTGCTACTTCCAATTTTCTTTTTTTTGAAAAAACACAACCAAACTTCAAAAATCTATATCTTTTTACCTAGAACTCCAAATTTGACAAGGTTGGTATCAATGGAAAGCTAACAAAAAGCTCTACAATTTTCATGAAGAACTTACAAACCAAAACAGCCTAAAAAAGGGGTCAAAATTTCATTTCAAGTTGGTTGTCTAAAAAATGCCATCCTAAATAGTGCCAGAACTTCTAAAAATCATATCTTTTTACTCTATTATCCAATAATGTCATTTATATCAATGAAAAGATAAAAACATAACCCACAACTCCCATGAAGACTCCAAGAACAATTTCCACCTCTTTGGGGTTAAAATTCCAATCAAAGTTTCTGTCCAGTAATTTCTTTCCTAGACAACATTCAAACTTCAAAAATTCACATCTTCCAATTCCCACATCCAAAATGGCATGCTATACCTCATTGGAAAGCTATGAATTTCCTCTACAACTTTCAAGAAGGCTAATTGGCCCAATTTAGCCTAACACAGTCCAGAATTTGTCTCAAAATCAGTACACACAAAACCTATCCTTATGGGAAATTTCCAACAACATACAAAGTGACTTTTTTGGAACATACATCGGCAAACACAAATAAATGCTGAATACCTTTCATTAATATAAACATATGAGTTTTTACAAAACTTTAGTGGGTATTTCTAACCCCAATACATTAAAGTCTCAAAAATTCAAATTACAAAGAAAACCACATGAATAATAACTTTTGCTCAAAAAATGCAACTAAAGCTTTGTTTCCAAAACATAGCTTCAAAATAAAAAACAAACGAGAGTGATGCCTTGACCCCGGTTCAGTCACTCATTTTCATGCTCATCGCCTGTGGATGGGAGAAAAGAAGGGTGTGAGCTCGACGGCTCGTGGGTAACACATTTATAACCAAGAACAAGCCAAAAATCCTTGTATCATTTATTTCCAAAGCAAACTTTATATTGACAAAAATTATGCCACATATGTTTTCCAAAATTTACAATTTATCAAGCAATTCACAAAACTAACATAACAAATACATCAAAATCAAATGATTACAAGTCATAATCACATAAGCACACATCGGAAATGGTTCGGGTGGATCCAAAACAAAACGTACTACACATTCCCGCGTAGCGGTCATGTGTAGTCGTGAACTTAGGGGAGTCCGTGAGAATCTCCATGCCATTAGCAGGCAGGCGGGAAAAGCCTATAGAAAAGTGCACTTGACTCACTTAAGGGACCACCACAAACCCATATAAGCATACATTTCACATTCTTCATACATATAGGCC
>JANZLX010157307.1:0-15294 GCA_025531955.1 Erythroxylum orinocense
TGAATGATTTCAATTGGATATTGAAGTCACTTTGATTGATGAATTCGATAAAGATGAATAAGAATGAAGAAAAAAAACTTAGACCGATTTTCGGATTGGATTATTCTTAGGGTTTCCAACGCGACGCTTCCTAAAATCTTTTCTGAGATATTTGTTTCGGATGTCGGGAATTTGTTTCGATTCGTTTCGCCTTTGATTTCGCTTCGATTCCGAGCCTTCGATTTGCTTTCGATCCATTGAATTTGTAAATCCGTTTCTTCGATTTCGCTTCGGATATGATTCGTTCTGACCCACTTTCGTTTCGCTTTGGTTTTGTTTTCGTTTTCGTTTCGTTTTGTTAAGAAGGTTGGGTTTCGAGATCGGGTCCCAACAGTTTCACTTCAAAATCTTCAAAAACAACACAAGCCCTAGCTCCCAAGCATCACTTGTTCATCATCTTGAAGGACGTAAAGATAGGTTTTTCTTGTGGCAAATTGAAGAAGCAACAAGATGGAAGTGGCAATTGATAGATAGGAACAAGGTATAATGTTGGTGAGGTTAGAAGAGAATGAAGAAAATGAAAATGGATCAGAAGAAGGGACCAAGTCACGAAGAAGGAGAGGAAAACAACAATAAAACACACATTTGGCCTTCTAATTTAAATGCATTGTGGAAGACTACAAAAGGGGAGGGGTATTTTATTAAAAAGAATGGTCTAAGACATGGTTAGGCAAATGACTCTCATTTCTAAGGCATTATTTTCAATAAAATTTCAATTTTTACTCCAATTTTCCCCCAAATTTTTAATGGCACTTGTTACTAATTCCTAAAGTCATTTATTAAAATTTTCATTGCCATTGGATAATAATTTCTACTACCATTTAACAATTTTCTTGCCACTTGGCATTTTTCCTAGTGCAGAAATTATCCCGAATTTTCAGAAATTTCTTAAAATTCTCCAAAAATTCTAAATCAACAATTACACTCTCGAACTCGATTTTCAATACAAACAAACCACAATTTTCAATAACAATCACATTTATTAACAATTACACCGAGAAATGTCATGAATGCATGTATGGTCATTTTCATGTGCAAAAATTCACTATTCACGTATATATGTATGCTATATTATGCATGAATATGCAAATGCATTTCTAAGCACTCATTAATCATTAAGATTTATAATTCTAACCTCCCCGCAGGTAATGGGATGTTACACTATTAATTCCTTGATTTATGGATTCATTAAAAACTTCTAGAATTATGAGCTCAAGCTTATTGATACGTGTTTAATTGTTGACACATTTAATCTATGGCACTTAGTGATTAATGCTTCGAAATGCTTAAGACACTCATTTTAGTTCAGATATGATTTTAGGTACAATTTGGAAGCATAATAACTAAAGTGAGCCGAAAGCATCCTTATTGAGCCATCTTCTTAAGGTTCACACTCAATTTTCTTCATGGAACAATAAGGAGAAGGATTAAAGCAAGAGGAGACAAGAATGTTCCAAAAGGAATGAAGAATAACAAAGTTATGGTGCCATGACAAATTGGTCCTGGCTGTAAGACTCATGTCACGGCCATGACATATTTTCATGGGCGTCATACCCAGGCCACCACGGCTCACGACCATGACACTACAAGTCATGCCCGTGACTTTTTGCTAGCTTACCCAAAAACCTAGTTTTCCTTATAAAAAGAATATATTATGATGATAGAAAGGTTCAGTCTTCGTTTTTGAGGTTTCAGGAGAATGAAAGGCGATAGGGAGCTATTCTTGTGGAGGCCCATGGAGAAGATGGAAGGTTAGACTTTCTGACACCAGTTTGAAGGTGAAATTGACGGTCACGATTAAGTATATCTCTTCATTGTCTACTGTTAAATCTCTCTATATGGATTAATTATGTCATCCTATATCTATAGATTTGGGTTTTTGTGTATAAATGATCATTAAACTCATTATCATTGTTAGATACCCCCCTTAGTGAGCAACGGGCCCGACGTCCTACATGACATCTAAACGTGTAATTCACAAGGGTGGTGTACCCCTATAAGGACAAACACCAAAATAACTTACTTCCCTTATTTTCGAGCAGATTTGACCTCACTCATATTGTACTTGATTTGGGGCAATTAGCTTAACTGTCATATGGGATGTCAGACTAAGATCGTCTTAGAATGTTTTGATAGGAGACCTAGAGATCTACATCTTTCATAAAAACCTCAAAGACGAATTGGTCAAAAAATGGAGCAGACGGTAGTAAGAAATAGACGAATGCACGAAGCAGAGGAATGCAAGAAATAGACGAAGCGAAAATCAGACAAATGCAAGAAGCAGACAAAGCGAAAAGAAAACGACTGCAAGAAACAAATGAATGCACAAAGTTGACGAATGTAAGAAGTAGATGAATGAACTAAGAAGACGAATCAAAGCAGATGAATGCAAGAAATAGACGAATGCAAGAAGCAGACGAATGCATGAAGCAGACGAATGCACGACGAATGCACGAAGCAGACGAATGCAAAAAGCTGGTGAAGCGAAAAGCAGATGAATGCAACACTTAAAACAAAGCGGAGTCAACTTAAGATGAAGTAAAGTCAACTTAAGACAATGCAATGCTTACACATATGATACATCCCTATAGATGATGCATTCTTATAGACGATGTGACGTCATCACAAACGACATGACGTCATCACTGACGATAATCCTTACAGACGATATGACATCATCATAGACGATGTGATGTCATCACAGACGATACGTCCTTACAAATGATACATCCTTATAGACGATATGAACTCACCATAGATGATGTAATGTCATCACAGATGATACACCCTTACAGACGATATGATGTCACCATGGACGAAGTAACGTCATCACAGACGATAACACTTAATACCCCTAAGCATCTCCCCTTCTAAGGACCATAACTTTAGACTCCGATGTCTAAAGATTAGCTACTATTAACCGTTAGAAAGCTAGAAGAAAGTCCTCTAACTTTCTAGAAGGCACAATTGCCTAAGTTAATCCAAATTTTCCCCCTGATGTCCGAACTTGAACTTTTTCCTTAAGAAAACTTTAAAATGCAATCTTAGTACATTTGCATCAAACGATAAGATTTTTACAAAGCTTTAGTGGACATTTCAAGCCCTAATACATTAACATCTTAAAATCCCAGAATACAAAAGATACGTAATTCATGAGTTGCTTAAAATGCAACTAAAGCCTTGTTTTACAAAATTTGCTTAAATTATAAAACATTTCAAAAATGGAGTGATGCCTCGGCTCTTGACTACTTGATCTCTTGTTCATCACCTGCCTATAGGGAGGAAAGTGGGGGTGAGCTTGAAGCTCGTGGGTAACAATTTTATAACCAGTAACAAGCAAAAACCATTGAAATAGTCATTTCTGTCTTAAACATTCACATAATGCAAAACATGCATGCATCATTTTTTATTATAATCATGAGCACATAAGCATATCAAAATGGTTCGGGTGGATTCAAAAACAGAAAGTACTATGCACTTCCACCGAATGGTCTTGCATAGCTGTGAACTTATAAGAGTTTATGAAGGAGCTCCATGCCACTAGTAGGCAGGTGGGAGAATCCTTTTTGTCAAAGTGCACTTGACTTAACTTAGTGGACCACCACAAACCCACATAACATGTATTTCATGACTTGTAAAACGTATTTCCCAAAAAGGTGCATTTCAGAAACTTGATTTCTTAAACTTGATACCTTTTCAAAATCATTTTTATAAATCAAACCAATTTTATATACACAAATATGCAACACATTTTCAAAGCATTCCAAGAACAATAAATGCACATTTTTGAAGTAGTTGAAACTTGTTTATTTCCATTTCTTGAAAAAGTCATTAATGGCTCCTTATTCAATTATAAAAATGTAACCCACATTGAATTTCTTGCTTATAGGTTGCTCAAATGTGCCTCTCCTTTTGCTCCTTTTGTCTTTCTTGATTCCCTTTTCATAGAAAAAAATCTCAAGTTCAAATGGGTTTTTAATTGAAAATCCCTTAAAGCACAATCACTAAAATTAATTCTAAAATACTTAAACTCGTGCATTTTCCTAAGCTTCATGAACCAAAACCCTTCCTAAATCCAAAGCATTTAAAATGTTCTTACCTTAAACCTTCACCAAATGAAGAGATGTTTGGTTCCAAAGAAAGATCTTATCTTGCTCTACCCTTTTCCCTTCTTGTACAACCTCAAAATCACTCTTTAAGTCTAAGAAAAATCAAAACCTAACATAACTCTCTTATTTTCTCTATTCCACCGAAACCTCTCTCTCCCTTCTTTCTTATTTTTGTACTTTTTCTCTTCTTTCATTCTTCACTAACGTTTTCGTCTTCTAAAATGCAAGCCAACAATTTTCCTCTTCCTATTTTTGCCCCTCCTTCAATGACTTAAGGTTTCTAAACTTATTTGACATGTCAAAATTTCCCATACACACTCTTACTACATTAATACTTTAACTCCCTTGACTTATGTTATATTTTCTTACCCATTAACTTGCTAATTAATTCTAACATTCAATCCCTCAAGTCCTCAACATTAATTTAAATCATGCCTAATAAAAAAAATTTAGGGGCTAATATTTCTCCCCCTCTAAAAGATATTTCGTCCTCAAAATTCTTACCTGAACCATTGAAGAGTTCTGGATACTTCTCCTTCATGGCTTCCAAGGGCTCCCACGTGGCTTCTTCCATAGAATGGTTTCTCCATAGGACTTTGACCAGTTGAACTGTCTTGTTCCTGAGGACTTTCTCTTTAGTGTCTAAAATCTCGATTGGAGTCTCCTCATAAGTCAAATCATCGTTCAACTAAACCTCAGCGATCTGAATGATGTGGGAGGGATCTGATTTGTACCTCCTCAATATAGACACGTGAAAAACATCATGTATCTGTGGCAATTCTGGTGGCAACGCTAACCTATAAGCTAGTGGTCCAATCCTCTCAAGAATTTCATAGGGACCCACATATCTCAAACTCAGCTTGCCTTTCTTGCGAAACCTTATGACTCCTTTCCAAGGAGACATCTTAGGAAATACTTTCTCACCAACTTCATACTCCATCTCCTTTCAACGTACATCAATATAACTTTTCATTCTATCCTGCATTCCTTTAAGTTGTTGCTTAATCAAATAGACCTTATCAATTTTCATCTGGAGTAACTCCGGTCCGATCAATGTCCTTTCTCCTTCCTCATCCCAGCATATTGGAGTTCTAGATCTCATTCCATATAGTGCTTCATAAGGAGCCATCTGAATGCTCGAATGGTACAAATTATTGTAAGCGAATTTGACCAATGGAAAATGCTCATCCCAAGCTCCTTTAAAATCCATCACACATGTCCTGAGCATTCCCTCAAGTGTCCAAATGGTCCTCTCAGATTGACCATCTGTCTGGGGATGAAAAGTAGTGCTAAAATTTAACTTAGTTCCTATAGACTCTTATAAGCTTCCCTAAAATCTCGAAGTGAATCGAGGATCCCTGTCAGAAACTATCGAATCTAAAATCCTAGGTAATCTTACTATCTCATCAATGTACTTCTTTGCTAGCACATGTAGAGAATCAGTCTATTTAATTGCCAGAAAATGGGCTGACTTCGTCAAACGATCAACGATAACCCATATGGCATCACGCTTCTTACTAGTCTTGGACAAACGTATCAGAAAATCCATGGTTACCCTTTGTCACTTCCACTCAGGAATTGACAATGGCCTTAACTTACCTGAAGGTGCCTGATATTTAGCCTTGACTTACTGACATACTAGACATTTACTTACATATTCTGCTATGTCCCTCTTCATACCTTTCTACCATAAATGTTCTCTCAAATCTCTATATATCCTGGTGCTACTCGGGAGTATGGCATAAGGCGCATTGTATGCCTCATCCAGTATCTCATCCTTCACCTTCTTAACATTTAGGATACAGAGTCTGTTCCCTACCACCATAAGTCCATCATCCCTCACTACCACTTTAGATTTCTTGCCACTCTTAATTTCTTCTCGAAGCTTGCTTAAATCTGTATCTTGTGCCTGTAACTCCTTAACCTTCTCTCTGATATCGGCCTTACTCTGAAAGTAGCAACAACACATTCAGGTTCCTCCTGTTTCAAACTTATTCTAAGCTTAACCATTTCTTCCAATAATGGCAGATAAGCTATCTGAACATGGGCTATTGATGATTTCCTACTCAAGGCATCTTCCACTACCTTTGCCTTTCCTGGATGATAATTAACAAATCTTAATCTTTGATTAGCTCCAACCACCTTCTCTGTCTCAAATTTTATTCCTTTTGACTCAACAAATACTTAAGACTTTTATGGTCAGTAAAGATCTTTGTCTGAACCCTATACAGATAATGTCTCCAAATCTTTAGAGCAAAAACTATTGCTGCTAACTCCAAATCATAGGTTAGGTAATTCAGTTCATAAGGCTTTAGTTGTTGTGAGGCGTAAGCTATTACTTTGTTTTCTTGCGTCAACACACAACCCAAACCCTTTCTCGAAGCATCACTATACAATGTATAACCTTCATCTCCCATAGGCAAAGTTAGGATTGGAGCACTTGTTAATCTGTTCTTGAGCTCCTCAAAGCTCTTCTAACATTCATCACTCCGTATAAACTTTTGATTCTTCCTTAACAACTTAGCCATCGGAGCAGCTATCATAGAGAATCCCTCAACGAATCTCCTAAAATAATATGTCAAACCCAAAAAGCTCCTTACCTCTATCACTGTCTTGGGTATATGCCAATTCACCACGCTTCAACCATCCTCGGATCAACATGCACCCCATCTTTTGAAATTACAATTCACCTCATGAAGCCAAAACTCACACATGCTAAACTTGGTGTGAAGTTCCCTCTCCCTCAATGTCTGCAACACAATCTTGAGATGTTTCTCTTTCTTCCCTTCACTTTTGGAATCGAGAATGTCATCGATAAACACTATGACAAACTGATCCAGATATTCTTTGTAAACCCTGTTCATAAGATCTATGAAAGCAGCTGGAGTATTGGTCAATCCAAAAGGCATGAATAAAAACTCATAATGTTTGTACCGTGTCCTGAAGGTTGTCTTATTTACATCAGACTCCTTGATTATGATATGATGATAGCCTAATCGGAGATCAATCTTTGAAAAGACCATTGCTCCCTGCAGCTGGTCAAATAAATCATCTATTTGAGGTAGAGGATACTTGTTCTTAATAGTCACCTTGTTAAGTCTCCGATAATTAATGCACATGCGCCATGTCCTATCCTTCTTCTTCACAAACAGAACTAGCGCTCCCCATAGTGATGAACTCAACCTTATGTACCCCTTCTCTAGCAGTTCGTCCAACTGTTCCTTGAGCTCCTTCAGTTCAGCTGGGGCCATCCTATACAGTGGAATAGAGATGGGTGCAGTTTCAGGAATTAAGTCGATGGCGAACTCGATTTCCCTCACAAATGGCAAACCAAGTAAGTCCTCTAGGAACACATCTGGAAACTCCCTCACAATCGAAAAATCCACTAACTTCCCTTTGTTCACATCAGTGTCCACAACATATGGAAAAAAGGCTTCGCAACCCTTTCCCATCATCCTGTCAACCAACAAAGCCGTAATAATCCTTGGTAATGGTGTTTTCCTGTCCCCTTTGAAAATCACCTTCTCATCGTTGCCCAGATCAAATTCTACCACGTTGAGGCTACAATCTAACTTCGTATGATACTTCTCCATACCATCCATTCCTAGTATAACATCTAGCCCCTTTAACTCTAGAGGTAGCAAGTCCACTACCAGTTGGGTACCCTCGAAGAAAAGCTCACAATCTCTTTACACTTGACTTATAATCACATGCCTCCCTAGAGGAGTGCTAACAATCAAAGGACTATCTATTGGCATCAAGTCAGCATCATGCAAAACCATGCTTGCAAAAACAAATGAATGTGTGGAGCCAAAATCAATCAATAAATATACTGTTGAGTTAAATAACTGAGCTATACTTGTAACAACTTCAAGTGCGACTGTAGCTTCCTCTCTGGTCATAGCAAATACCCTGGCTTGTGCCTAACCCTTTGGCGTCCCTAAAGGAATAGCCTTCTTTGCAACTCCCGAACTTTCCACCTCTATACTAACCTGGTCCCCACTATTTCCACTCTTTTTGGAGCTTGCAACTGCAACCCCTCTTGCTTTATTGTCTAGGGACATTCTCTAATCATTTGTCCTTTCTCTTCGCATCGGAAACATACTCTAAATAACTTGAAACACTCTCCCCTGTGAAGCTTCCCACAATGCTCACATTAGGAGTTCATGTTCCTACTCCTCTCCACCCTGCTATTGGCCCCTGTAGTAGAGGCTTGCATTGAAACTACCTTTGGTTGTTTGTTCCTAGTAGGGGCACTATTCCCTACCCCACTCTGTGTGTGGAAACTCTTAGCACCCCTCTTAGGCATTTGAGCACTTATCCCTTTCTTGGAAAACTATTCTCTGTTCTTGCTCTTCCTGCTTACTTCATTCTTTATACTTTCCAGTTTCTCAGCCTGGAGTGCAGCACCTACCAACTGCTCGAAGTCACAAAAACTATGGATTAGGACTTTCTCTTTAATCCTTAAATAAAGACCTCCCTCGAACTTGCGACACTTATCCTCCCCATTTGCCACAATGTTGGCCGCATATCGAAAAAGCTTAGTGAAATTTAACTCATACACACTCACACTTATATCCTTCTGTGTGAGATTCAGAAACTCGCTGGACTTCTCTTGTACATAAACCCTCAAGAGGTACTTCTTCCTGAGCACTTCTACAAAGTCTCTCAATGATAACACCAAAGGCATCACCTGACTGTGGGGCACTAATTCCCACCAATGAAGAGCATCTCCTTACAGTAAGCTAACTGCATAATCCAGCTTCTCCTCATCAGAACACTTCATCTGAATCAGGACCCTTTCAGTCCTCTTCAACTATGCTTCAGCCTCTCCCAGATTGATGGTTCCATTAAAATCAATAACCCCATATTTGCAGAGCTTATCATACTGCCCACTCCTCTCCATTGGAACTGGCATTAGCACTTGTGACCCCTTGGCCCATAGCATAAGTTAAAGCCTGGGCAAAGGCTTGAAAGAAACGCGAATCCATGGGATCTACGTGAGGCACAGGAGGAGGCGGTGAAGGCACCTCATGCTACATACTAGGTGCCTCTGGAGCTAGAGCAAAATGTGTCCCTGCATCTTGCAGGACACTAGATTCATCCGTGCTCCCTTGGCGAGACCTAGATTGAGTCACAACTCCTCGAGTTCTCTTTCGAGGCGGCATAATCACTCCTTCAATTTAAAACATTCAAAACCTTTATTTCATATTTTAGGTAAAACAACTTCAATACAGTTAAAACAATTTAAATCACGTAAAACAATTTAAATCATATAAAACGATTTCAAATCTTGTAAACCAATTCAAAACAATACAAGTTATTCACTTTAAAGCAATGCAAGTTCATTTCATGTCTTAAACTACACACTTTATGCCTAGGGTACTCCTAAACCTAGTCACAAATGTGGACCTAAACCTAGTCGCAAAAGTGGACTTAAACCTAGTAGCAAGCGTGGACCTAAATCTAGTCGCTCTGATACCAAAAGTGTTGGACACCCCGCCCTAGTGAGCAACAGGCCTGACGTCCTAAGTGACATCTGAACGAGTACCCAATAAGGGTGGCGTGCCCCCACCAGGACAAACACCAAAACAACTTACTTCTCTTATTTTTGAACAGATTTGACCTCACTCATATTGCACCTGATTTGGGGCAACTAGCGTAACTATCATATAGGATGTTAGACTAAGATCATCTTATGACGAATGTAAGAAGCAGATGAAGCAAAAGTAGACGAAGCAAAGCAAACGAATGCAAGAAGAAGATGAATGCACAAAGTAGACGAATGTAAGAAGCAGACGAAGTGAAAAGCAGAGGAATCAAAAAGCAGGTGAATGCACGAAGCAGACGCATGCAAGAAGAAGACAAAAGCACGAAGAAGACAAATGCAACACTTAAGACGAATGCAACGCTTAAGACGAAGCGGAGTCAACTTAAGACGAAGCAAAGTCAACTTAAGACGATGCAACGCTCACAGAGATAATATATTTCTACAGACGATACATCCTTACAAACAATATGGCATCATCACAAACAATGTGACGCCATCACAAACGATACGTCCTTACAGATGATATATCCTTACAAACGATATGACATCATCATAGACGATGTGACGTCATCACAGACGATACATCATTATAGATGATATGACATCACCATAGAAGATGTGACGTCATCATAGATGATACATCCTTACTGAAGATAGGATGTCACCATAGAGGAAGTGACGTCATCATAGACGATATGTCTTTGTAGATGATACCACTTGATACCCCTAAGCATCTCCCCTTCTAAGGACCATAACTTTGGACTCCGATGTCCAAAGATTAGCTACTATTAATCGTTGGAAGGCTAGAAGAAAGTCTTACAACTTTCCAGAAGGCACAATTGCCTAAGTTAATCTAGATTTCCCCCCTGACGTCTGAACTTGAACTTTCTCCTTAAGTAAACTTAAAAATGCAATCTTTAGTGAGCATTTCAAGCCCCAGTACATTAACATCTTAAAATCCCAAAATACAAAAGATACGTAAATCATGAGTTGCTTCAAATGCAACTAAAGCCTTGTTTTATGAGATTTGCTTAAATTACAAAACATTTCAAAAATGGAATGATGCCTTGGCTCTTGACTACTCGAACTCTTATTCATCACCTGCTTATAAGGAGGAAAGTGGAGGTGAGCTTGAAGCTCATGGGTAACAATTTTATAACTAGTAATAAGAAAAAACCATTGAAATAGTCATTTATGTCTTAAACATTCACATAATGCAAAATGTACATGCATCATTCTTATCATAATCATGAGCACATAAGCATATCAAAATGGTTCAGGTAGATCCAAAAACAGAACGTACAACGCATTTCTATCGAATAGTTTTGCGTAGTCGTAAACTTATGGGAGTCCATGAAGGAGCTTCATGCCACTAACGGGTAGGCGGGAGAAGCCATTTTGTCAAAGTTCATTTGACTTAACTTACGGGACCACCATAAACCCACATAACATGTATTTCATGACTTGTAAAACGTATTGCCCAAAAAGGCACATTTCGGAAACTTGATTTCTTAAGCTTGATACCTTTTCAAAATCATTTTTATAAATCAAACAAAATTTATATACACAAATATGCAACACATTTTCAAAGCATTCAAAGAACAATAAATGCAATTTTTGAAGTAGTTGAAACTCGTTTATTTCCATTTCTTGAAAAAGTCATTTATGGCTCCTTACTCAATTATAAAAATGCAACCCACATTGAATTTCTTGCTTATAGGTTTCTCAAATATGCCTCTCCTCTTGCTCCTCTTGTCTTTCTTGATTCCCTTTTCATATACAAAAATCCCTCAAAGCACAATCACTAAAATTAATTTTGATAATACTTAAACCCATGCATTTTCCTAAGCTTCGTGAACCAAAACCCTTCCAAAATCCAAAGCATTTAAATTGTTCTTACCTTAAACCTTCACCAAATGAAGAGATGTTTGGTTCCAAAGAAAGCTCTTATCTTACCCTACTCTTTTCCCTTCTTGTACAACCTCAAAATCACTCTTTAAGAACAAGAAAAATCAAAACTTAGCATAACTCTCTTCTTTTCTCTATTCCACCGAAACCTCTCTCTCCCTTCTTTCTTATTTTTGTGCTGTCTCTCTTCTTTCATTCTTCACTAACGTTTTCATCTCCTAAAATGCAAGCCAACAATTTTCCTCTTCCCATTTTTACCCCTCCTTCAATAACTTAAGGTTTCTAAACTTATGTGACTTGCCAAATTTGCCCTTACACACTCTTACTATGTTAATACTCCAATTCCCTTAACTTATGCCATATTTTCTTACCCATTAATTTGCTAATTAATTTCAACATTCAATCCCTCAAAACCTCAACATTAATTTAAATCATGCTTAATAATTAAAAAAATTCGGGGGCCAACAATCATTATATCTTTTATGTATGAACTCATTGCTAAAATCTTGAATATAATTCATAACCATTATGTTTGAAATTCATATGTAGCTAGTAATGGTTTTGAATCATTAGGGATAACTGAGCCTAGGTTCAATGACCCGAGCTTATATGATTATTGCTTAGATTTGTCTATTTTGCATATCATAATATGACTGCCTAATTAAATCTAGAGAGCATATTCTAGGTTATTACATAGTTAGGTTTAATTATTATCTTATCTTAATTAAACACAACCTAAGGAAAAACTAGGATTAACAGAGCTATTTGTTATTTTACAACCAATAGTTCTAGAAGAGATGTGAAAGCATTATAATAATGAAATATGTTTAATCGTGAGTAGCTCAAGATTGATCCAAGAATCGGGTTTTACATATATTCATTACTTTTATCGCTTTCGATCATTTTCTATAAATTGCTTGCATAGTTTTTTTTCTCTATTGCATCAACTCAAAACCCCCCATTTTATTTCCTTTACATCAATTATTTTTATTGCAAGAATTAACTAAACATTCCCTATGAATACAATCCCCACTCACTATAGCTATAAATTTTTATTGTAAAGAGTTAGGTAATTTTGTAGTGCACCTGACACGTACTGTCAAATTTTTCTACCATTGCTGGGGAGTATGATGCTTTAATTTTTTAATTTTAATTGGTGTTTTGTATATATATATATATATTTATAATTGTCTCGTTTAGTTATTTGTTAAATTTCTAAGCTTTTCATGGTCTTGCAGGTGAGGATGTGCACAAGTATCTTAAAGAGCTTAGTGTGGTATGTTTGAGCTTGAAGCCTTTAGAGGTGACAGATAAGCAAATCATATTGAGGGCTTTCCCGTCCTCACTAAAAGATGCAATAAAGTATTGGTTATTTGATCTACCTGCTAGGAGTGTGAACACTTTCATAAAAGACATCAAGTATACATAAGGAAATATGTGGCATAGAGCAACATAATGGAGAGTCCCTTTAGGAATATTAGAAGTGCTTTAAGAAGTTGTATGATAGGTATCCCCATCATAGTTTTAAGAAGTTGTATGCTAGCTATCCCCATCATAGTTATACTTAAACAACTCCTTATCCAATTATTCTACACAGAATTGCTACCTATGGAGAGGAGTTTGATCGATATAGAGAGCGGTGGAGCATTATGTGAAAAGACTCCTATAGAGGCTCATATTTAATTAAGCACATGGTCGCGAATACTCAATAGCTTTTGTTAGAGAAATTGTTGTTGGACAGACACAGGTAAAGGCCTATGGAATATGTTCAAACATGAGCCATCCAACTAATTAAGCATCTGACATTGTAAAAGGAAAGTATGGAATACGTGAATGCTACATGAGGGAATTTTCTTAACCAGTACAACCCGTACTTCGAGATATATAACCTGATTTGGAGGGCTCATCCTAACTTGAATTATGTGGGAAATAAGTAGCATAATTTCTTCCAAAATAGGCCATAAGTATCATGATAATTTTAATTAAGGCCACAAGCCTCTTCTTCTAGTTCAGGTACTTCTTTGGAAGACTTGGTTAAGTCCATTACTAATATCACTCTACAATTCCAACAGGATGTCAAATCCAGCATACAGAATATGGAAAACCAAATGGGTCAATTGGAAGTGAGGATCAATAGTCTAGAATCACAACAATGAGGAAAATTGCCATCTCAACCCAAAGTTAACCCAAAGAATGTCAATATTATAACCTTGAGGAGTGACACGGAGCTTGAGGTTTCCAAAAGGACTCCACCGAGGATTACCAATGAAGAAAAAATTGGGAAGGAGTTAGGAAAAGAATAAAATCCCTTATCTAACACAAAGGTAAATTTTGAAAACCCTGATATAGTTAAGACTAATCTTCCACCTTTTCTTAGTATGTTAGCAAGGTTAAATAAGGAGGATAAAGATAAAGAGATATGGGAGACCTTTCGAAAGGTTGAGGTGAATATTCTACTATTAGAAGCAATCAAGTAGGTGTTAAAGCATGCAAAATTCTTCAAGGAATTGTAGATTAATAAGAGAAAGTTAAGAGTTAATGAAATGATTAGGATGAGTGAAATTGTTTCTGCAGTTTTCAAAGAGAAAATACCTCCCATATCTAAGGACCTATGTATGTTTACTATTCCTTGCAAAATTGGTAACATTGAGATTAAAAAGTCTATGTTAGATTTAGGAGTATCAATTAATGTTTTGCCTCCTTCCATGTATGCTTCTTTAAACTTAGGGCCATTAAAAGAAACTAATGTTACTATACAATTGGTTGATCGCTCTAATGCTTTCCCAGATGGGGTGATTGAGGATATGCTTATATAGGTAAATGAGCTAATATTTCCTGTTGACCTTGATGAAACTTACCATAACCCAATACCTATCTCACTAGCAAGGTCATTTCTCAACATGACCCAAACTAAGATAGATGTTAGTGAGAGTACCCTCACGATGGAATTCAATGGGGGAAAATACTCATTTCAATATTTTTTATGTTAATAAACATAATGACCACTCTATTTTTGTAATTAATATGATTGAACTTTCAGTACAAGAAGACTATAAGCGAAACCATACAAATAACCCCTAACCTTCTTATTTTCTCACCTTACTTTAATTATAACAGTTTACTATTAAAGGTAACTATGGAAAATATGGAACAAAGCTCTCCTCTTTCTTCTGCCCATGATAACTCAATGCCTAATGTGCCAAATGAGGCCTTGCTGACACTCCCTTTACAAAACCAACCCTTATATAAGAAACCTATAACTAATGATAGCCTAAAGATGAGACAAACCTAGTGGAAGGTAGTTAGTGACCCAGAGACTTTTGCTCGCCTACAATATGTGTCTCCTTCTTCCTATAACTTTCCTATTTACACATTTACAAAGGTTCTACAATATGGAATGAAGAAATTGTTGGGCCCCAAGCCTTTTTGATTAATTGAAGAATTGTTCATGATTATTCAGATATTAAGCAAGAGGAATCTTGATGAATAACCTTTGGAATATGGAATCAAATTGAATAATTTTGAGGTTAATAGAAAATAAAGACAATAAGGAACATTTGGTTAGAAGGAAGTTTATTAAATTCCTTCAATTTCATGGTTAGAAAAAAAAAGGGAATGATTGGGCTTAAATGAAGAATAGAAGAGAAATTGCAATTAAAGGGTAAGTGGGCCATTGAGCCTTTGGGC